>CAODLS014161589.1:0-10561 GCA_948243855.1 Flueggea neowawraea | reverse complement strand
TTGTATATGAAAGGGTTTCAAAATGGATTTTTTTGAAACAAACTATATATATACGGGTGTATATATATATATATATATATATATATATATAATATTATTTGGATATATATATATATACGTGCTTGTGGTAGTTTTGAAAATGTTTTCAAAACCTTTTTGAGGCGTCTGTGCCGCTCTTTTGTGTTATCCGCTCACTAGGAGAACTTACCCTTTTATTTTTATTGTCTTTGTTCTACTTCACTTTTCAGGTAGCGGATAACAGTCGTTTGGTTCTTCCGCGTGCAGTGAGTGCCCTATTATTCGGGCCAAATTATGTTATGTTAGTTGCTCCACACAGGTAGTGGGTTATAGAATTACAATTGTTAAACAAATGTTTAACGTTTTTATTTAAATTATTTATTTATTATTTTGTTATTACTAATATATTTTAATTATATATTCGGGAATATTATTTTTGAAAAATATCCCCCTGCTAAATTGTTTAATACGGTAAATAAGCCAATTAAAAATATGAATTTGGGTAGTTTCTGTTCTCCGAGGCTTGTGCGAGATGAGCCGGGCTTTCACAGACGGTTCGCCTCGTACGCCGGTCGCGATCCCGGGAATAGGTCGTGACATTGGTGGCCAAGGATAAAGAATGATATCAACAAGCTTGTCAGTCAATGCTTGACATGTCAGCATGTTAAATTTGAGCATCAACATCCTTATAGGTTGTTACAGCAGTTACCTCTTTCAGAGTGGAAGTGGGACCACATTAGAATGGATTTTGTGGTTGGATTGCCAAGGACACCTTCTGGATACAACTCCATTTGGGTCATCGTTGATCGATTAACCAAGTCATCACATTTCCTTCCTGTCAAGATGACGTATGGAGCAAAACGCCTAGCAAAGTTATATGTGGACATGATTGTATGTTTGCATGGTGTTTCAGTCTCTATAGTGTCAGACAAAAGACCTCAATTTACCTTACAGTTCTAGCGTAAATTACAAGAAGAGTTGGGTACTCGATTGGACTTCAGCACTGCATTTCATCCGCAGATCGATGGTCAATCTGAGCCCACAATTCAGACTTTAGAAGACATGTTGAGAGTGTGTACTGTGGATTTTGCTGGTAGTTAGGATTCTCATTTTCCATTGGTAGAGTTTGCATATAACAACTTATTCCATTCGAGTATCGAGGTGGCACCTTACTAGGTCTTGTATGGCAATAAGTGTAAATCTCCTCTGTGTTGGGCCGAGGCCGGTGAGAGAGAGCCTTTGGGGTCAGATCTCATCTTAGAGACTATTGAGAAAATCATATTGATCCAGCAGAGGATCTAAACTGCTCACAGTCATCAAAAGAGTTACGTTAATCCAAAGCGTAAACATTTAAAGTTCACTGTTGGTGACCATGTATTTATCAAGGTATCACCGATGAATGGCATAATGAGATTTAGGAAAAAGGGGAAGTTAAGCCCGAGATACATTGATCCATTTGAGATCATCGGTCATGTGAGAGTTGTGGCTTATGAGTTGGTATTACAGCCTCAGTTTGCTTCTGTTCATCTAGTGTTTCATATTTGGCTTCTAAGAAAGTATGTGTCCGACCCGTCTCATGTATTGGCACCACAATCAGTCGAGGTGAGACTCGATTTGTCCTATGATGAGGTACCAGTGATGATTGTTGACCGACAGGTCAAGAGACTCTGGAACAAGAAGATAGCGTCAGTGAAGGTGATCTGGAGGCATTATTCCTTTGAGGAGGCCACTTGGTAGGCTGAGGAGGAGATGTGACATAGATATCTGCATTTGTTTGACTCAATAGATCTTTAGGTTAGCACATTTTATCTCTACCTCTGCTCATGCATGTATGTCATTCCAGTTTTTGCATTTATGGCATCATCTGCATTTATTAGTGCACATCCGTATATCTAAATATGCGAGAGTTGTACATTAGGGATACTCTGTTAGTCTCTGCGTTTGATCAGTTGAGATTTGAGGTTACGAATCCTTTGGGAGACTTAATTTAGGTTAAGGTTTTGGTTAGTATTCTGAAATTTTTTGTAGTCATTTCAGCTTAGTTGCGTGAAAATTTGGGACGAATTTATTTTGAGGAGGGAGTATGTAATACCTCGTCCATTCTGGTTAGGTCGTGGGTAAAATCCAATTTGATTTTGTGGTGATGGTGGTGTTTAAGAAGGTTAGTGCATCGTTCCTCTCAGTTTTGGGTGTTTTGAATGATCCCGATATTTAAGAGAATTATAAGTTCAAGTGTGGAAGGTGATTTCGAGCGTGTGTGGTGTGTCAGATTCCATCTACGCGTGCTGAGGGCTTTCTAAGCACGTAGGTTGCCTTTAGGGGTGGACCGTGAAAGTGCATGGCGTTGGTTGTGCACGTTGTAAGGTACTACGCTCGTTGGAGAGGGTTCTGCGTGCGTTGAGCATGTTCTGGAATGTAAACGGTGAGCAAGTGGAACCGACTTTGCACATAAAACAATGTCTAAGATGGACATGGAATGTGCCTAAGCATGTTTGTGTGCGTTGGTGAGCTCTACGCACGTTGTTCATCACCTGGACATGAACCGTGAGCGAATGAGATGAACTACGTGTCGTACATGAGGTAGAACGGACGTTGATTCTGGATCCGAGAGTTGGGGGAAACACCAGAGTTGGTGGTAACCCTTGTGTCTAACGCAAGCACACGAGATCAATTTACATCAGGAGGCGTTGCCACATCAGATTACATCAGGTGGCATTGCCACATTAGTTTACATCAGGTGGCTCAGTCCACATCAGTTCAGTTTCGTCCCTATCAGATATTTTGTATATTGATATATGTATATATATATGAGTTTGAATCTTACGCATGTTGTATGATGTTTACTGAGGGTGCGAACATTTTCAGAGATGAGTTTTCAAGCCTAAATATACCTAGAGTGTATATATATGTATTCAGTATATCCCATGTGGTATTTGCCAACGTTTTCAAAATGGTCTATGTGATGCGTGGCGATCTGGAGTGTTGCCCCTCACTGAGATTTCTCACCCCCCTCCCTTAATATTTTTCAGGTGCTATTTGACTCAGCAACCATCTGACATTCAGATACTCAGTGAGGCATCGTTGATTTGGTTAGTAGATGCCCTTTTGCTCGGGCTCCTTCATTTTGATAGGGCTCCGCACCGAATGCTAGTGGGTTATTGGGTTGCATTTTGATTTTTGGGCATTGATCTTACAAGTAGACGATTTGTATATATATTATTGAATTATCATTTATGAATATATATTTACATATATATTGTTGTAATCATTTTATACTTGCATGTATGTCAAATGATTTCTGGGTAGTATATCTGTTATCCGAGGGTTGTGTGAGATGGTTCGGGCCTCCAGTTCAGATCATCTTGTACGCTGGTCATGGTCCGAAAATTGTTCATGACAATAACCAAGCTATGATGCATCTGTTTCAACAATCTTAGGGAGGGATGGATCAGCCAAATGTAAACAAAGAATTTTTGCAATTTGTAATTTAATAAGGCGAACTATATGAAAATGATGATTTGTCCATGGGACAAGGTTTTTCTTAAGTTTATCATGTAAAGATTTTGATATGCGATTTAAATTTGGACAAAAATCTATGACATAATTCAAACTACCTAGAAATCTTTGAAGTTGCTTTTTATCAGTAATTTGGTCTGGAAATTTTGAAGAAAATGTTAATGATATTTCTATGGGTATAATAGTGCCTTTTGTAACATAATGGCCAAGAAAGCGAATGCGAGTTTGGAAAAAAGAAATTTTTGTTTTGGAGACAGCAAGTCCGTTTCTTTTGATGATAGAATAAAAAGTTCTAAGATATTTGAAATGTTGGTCAATTGATTTGGAAAAAATTAAGACGTCATCAATGTAGACTATATAAAAATTAGAGTACGGATTGAAGATATCGTTCATGATTCGTTGAAATTCAAATGGAGCGTTTTTTAGTCCAAACGGCATAACATTCCATTCATATTGGCCGAAATGAACAGTGAAGGCAGTTTTGTAGTGATATTTTTTAGAAATTTGTATTTGCAAAAATCCAAATTTCATATTGAATTTTGAAAAAATATAGGCAGAACGTAGTTTTTGTAATAAATATTTTTTTATTGGGAATTAGATATCTAATCCATTTAAGAGCATTATTAAGAGGTTTGTAATTAATAACTAACCAAGGAGTGCCTCGTTCGATTTCAGCTTTTTTGTTCACATAAAAGGCTGCACATGACCAAGGTGATTGAGATTTGAAAATTAATCCTTGGATTCAAGATCATTGATCTCTTTACGACAATGTTGTTCTAATTTAGCATTCATTTGGGTGGGCTGAGCTTTTGTTGGAAAAGTACGTTCATTAAAGTTATTTTCATATGGAAGATCAACTATGTGTTGTTTTCGTTCCCATAAAGCGTTTGGTAGGTCAGCGCAAATATCATTTTCTATTTGAGCTTGGAACACATAATTTTTTTATTGAACATCTTTTGTCTGCAGTTGCTTTGAAATTTTTTGAATAGAAAAATCTTATTTAAGATTATTTAAGTGATCATTTTTCCATTTAATTAAAACATTTATTTCATTTTGATAAATAGAGTTTGCTTGTAAAATGTTAAGATTACGTGTTCTAGTTTTTTCTAAAAATGGGATAAGAAGTTTTTTATTGTTATGTTTAAAAGAAATGTCATTATGACTTACTTTGTAAGGTGTAATTAAATTTATGAAAGGGGTTTCTAAAATAATCATATGATTAATATTAGGAGTAATCAAATAAGAAGATTTAATCATACAGTCATTATTAAGAATATGTGCATCACATTTATTTTTTATGTGAAATTTTAAATTATTCGTAGCAGAAAGACTTTCAAATGTTGATGATTGAAGTATTTTTGGAACAATTCCTTCTTTAATACAATTTAAATTTGCACCTGTATTAGATAACGCTATTGGATTAATATCAAAATCATTTGAAAAAGAAAGTTTAATTTTGACAACATATTTTCAGAAGTAATTTCTTTTAGAAGACATATGAAATATGTGGGAATTGGTTCGGGTTGTGGTTTGGTTTGATGCATCTGATCAATAGATTCATCGTCAATATCTTCTCCAAAGTTTTGGAAAGGAGGAATTGGATGTTGTTGTTATGTTTGTCTTATTTTTCTTTGAGTTGTCAAAGCTCATTTTTGACAGATTTGATCTCTTTTTGTAATTCCTGAAGAGTGGGTGTTGTGATTTTTGTTTTTTTAAGTTTTTTTGAGAATATTTGTTAGATTATAAGCATTGTGTTTTGGAGAAGGAATATGAGAAGGAACTTGTGTAGACGAGGATTGTTCTTGCAGAGATTGACATAGTTTCTCTAGATATTCCTTTTGCTTATTAGGATCTTCAATCTGTTGGATAACATCTAAGGTAAATTTTTGGTCTTTGGAAAGAACGTTGAGTTGTTTGGTAGGAGAGTCAGAATCAGAAGATGATGATGAAGAAGAAGCAATTAGGTTATCAATTTGGAGGCCTAATTCTGAATCAGAGGACATTTGAATTTCTGATTCGGAGGATTCAATAAGAAGTGCTTCTAATTTATGGACTATATTGTCATCTAAATGGAGTTCTTTGATTTGTTTATTGAGATGACAATATTTGAAAGTATGACCTTTTCTACCACATTTGTAACAGGTAATATCTTTTAGAGATTTTTTCGAGTTGGGTTTTGGCTGTGATTTGGGTCGTGTGGATCTAGAATATTGTTGGTTGGGCTTTTGGTTGTATTTTTCCTTTTTATAAAATGGCTTGGAGGATGTGAACAGTTTTTTGTTGTGTTGGTCTTTCCTAGAAAGGATTTTAGTATAGTTGTTGCAATAAGATTTGTTGGACATGTCAAACAACTTACAGAAAGCACCGAGTTGGGTTCCTGTGCGAGTCATTTCTTTTTTGGAGTTTTCGGTGGAATTCAAGGTCGCGGCATGCTTTCAAGCCTTCTTATTGGGTGAAGCTAATGAGTTGACCATATTTGAAATTTGAATAAGGGATTTGATCACCATATTGCTTATGAATGTGATTTTTAACTTTTTCACTAATGATGGAAGGAAGACCAACGATAAATTTTCTTTCCAGAAAGGTTGATTTGAATCTTTTTGAAGCATGATTCTGGTAAGGAATTCAGTTTTGTACCATTGGAAATTGCTAATTCTACGACATTTTAGATTTGAAAGAAGTTCGACGTTTTTGTCTTTAATATGAGACGGATCGCCAACAAAATATAAGGAGATTGTAAGAATTAATGCTGAAACCGCATCAACAATGGGGTTTTGAAGTTCATCTAGAATAGGAAAACCTTTGTCATTGGTTTGAGTGGCTACCAGAATATTGGATTGTTCAATGGGCGTGAGATGAAAATCCCACCATCCTTTTAGTTGGCCTGAAAAACCAGTAATCAAAAATTCAATGATTGCTCGGTCAGAAGTGCCTGTTTGGGTTTTGTAAGCATTGACTGCCATGGTCATTTGTTGGAAGAGGTTTAGAATTTGGTATTCAGTCATACCATCTATGTTTCATTCATAGAGGGTTGTTGATTTGCATTTGGATTGAATAAGTTTTTGAGGACCCAAATCTATGCCTATGTCTGGCCTAGGAATTAAATTTCGTGAGGAAGGTGGTATATTATGCCAATTAATAGGAGCAACTTGGGGCTCAGAGTCTGTCTGATTGTTTGGTTGTTCAGAGAGGACATGGATGCGAGATTGTTGGTTTGACTCCTAGTTGGAGGATGAAGGAACGACTAGTGAATGTTGAGGTGTGTTTGGAATTATTGGATTAAAATATGAGATGGATGGATCTAATTTTGAAAGTTAATCCTTGATAGCCAAGGGAAATTCAGTTTTTTCGCTGCGAAATTCCTTTTGGGTAGCCTGTGATATTTGGAATGGTTTAAAAACATGAAGTTTTTTGGTTTCTGAAATCCTTGCAGAATTGTCTGAGGAAGAATGGACCGTGATAGTGTGGGATTGCATGTGTTTTTCCATGCAAGAAAGTTGTAAACCAATTGTATTCAAATGACAATTTGTAAAATTGTTTTGAGAAATAATATTCTTGAGATTAGAAGAATCATTTTCGTGTGGTATTTTGTAAGCTTTTAATTCGATTGTTTTATCAGCAACTTTGATAGCAATTTTACGAAGAGGTTGATGGTCTGATTGAATGGTAGTACCGTCAACTAATTCCCAAATTTTTTGTTTACTACGTTTTGTAATGGGATTAATATTTTTAGAGAATGGGCATGTAATATTGTTCTGCGTTGCATAAAAGAATTCGAACGAATCAAAAAAGAGGATTTGAATTCTCTGCTAAAAAACAAAGTCATAAAATTCTCTTTGAATTTCTTGTGTTTTATTAAGAAATTTTTTAAAAAATCAGTTTCTTTTTTCGCTATTATGGGGAGCATAAAAATCATCTTTGAAAAATTCTTTATTAATCTGAAAATCTTATTCTAAAACATTTAACTCGTTTGCAATATTCTCAGTTATTGTAGAAAAAATTGGAGAAGTTGGAGGAGAATTTGATTCTGGATGGTCAAGGTTTTGCTGATTTTGACCAGTCATAGTATAGATGGGTTGGGGAACACGAGAAGTATAATCAGCAGTTTGGAGACTAATGCTAGGAAGATCAAAAGTTGAATGTCGCAGTTTTGCAACAAGAGTGTTTCACCTTTAACACTATGATGAAGATGTTTTGAATTGAAAGCAGATTCCATAGTTTTGTAATAAATACGATAGATCAGAGCAGTAGGAATTGATCCTTCAAGCATTTTGTAATTATGAGATTTGATTTGTAAAACTAAAGTTTTCAGGACATTAGGATCATTAAGTGAAACAGTGAGATTAGGGTAGCAGTCGAACAAAATTTGACCGCTACAAAGGCTTGATTCTACAGAGCTAAGAAGGGAAACATCGAAATTTAAAAATCTTGCGTCCCTTAAAATAGCTAATTTCGAAGAATATAATCCTTCTTTTGTAAGAGGTTTGAAACCGATTTAGACTAAGCCAATATTAATATATTTGAAATTTTTCTCATGTTGTTTTTGTAGGGAATCTTTGGATAAAAAAGTAATAGATTCAAAAGGTTTAGACATTTGGATATCACGTTCTTCAGTTTTTATTGAAAAATTAGTTTTGAAAAAATTATACTTGGAAGTTTTGTAGATTTGGTCCCTATGAACCTTTGAAATTTCCCAATCATCGATAAATTTTTGAAAATCTTCTATGACATACTTTTCACTATTAATAATCTTCTTTGAACTAGATGATGTGGTAGAAGAGTTTTGAAATTAAGTTTTGCAATTTTGGTGAACAGTATTTGAACAGTTGTTTGTGACTGCTATAGTGCCGCATAGTGTTTGAACAATAATCTGCTATAGATTTTTAACTTCTGTTATAATGTCGCACAGTAATCTATCATTGCTTTTTGACTGCTATGATAATTTTGTTTCGTCTTTTGCTCAAATTTTTCTGCTCTCTTCAATGTTTGGATCGGCTTGTTTTGTAACATAGAATAAATTTATGTGCTTTTTGGCAAAGTACCATCCATTAATGGATTTGGTATCTCTTTACCACCTACCATTTGAGGTGGAGTAGGCCCGAAATTTTGGCTTCGAACTACCATTATGTGATTTTTGGCAAAGCATCAGCGATTAACGGATTTGGTATCTCTTTACCACCTACCGTTTGAGGTGAAGTAGGTCCGAAATTTTGGTTTCAGACTACCATTATTTGAAAAAAAGTTCCCTAATTTTTGCCGAAGTAGGAATTCCACTTAGTGGGATTTGAGACTTTTTTTTGTACATTTGTATATTACAATGTGATTCATTGCAAAATATTGGTCATGAATCATGGCCAAAACAATCATCTAAATTGTCTTCTCCCACAACGGAGCCCGAGCTTGATGCTGATTTGGAAGCCTTTGAATGAGTTTGGAGGAGTTGTTCCATGGCAGCCCAATATTCTTCTTCATATTTGGCCCCAGCTAACAAGGCTTGTGCATGTGATTATTGGGCCAAGAATATGGAGTTAGAAGGCCCAGTAAGGAGTTTGGATGATTTTGCTTTGTCTGCTTGGAGCTTCTAGACATAAGTCTATATCCATGACCGAACAGCTGGTTCTGAGATTTTATCCATAGCTTGAACTGGTGGATTAACAAAGGGATAGAATTCGGAGCTTCAGAAGTTACATGGTCTATGCCCTGGTATTAGAGCCAAGGGGAGGGAGCATATTTATATTACTTGTTTATTATTTTTAGGTCTAGAGGTTAAGTTCTTCTGAGTCCTTTAGAGCTGAAAGACACTGGTTGGTAGTAAGACCCCGAGAGGCAGTAATCCCAAGAAATCGTCTCAGCTTCAGTAAGAAAAGCTTAATTTCAAAACTTAGTATAATGGATTTGTTCTGTAGATCTTCTTCTTTCTTCTTCTTTTTCAAAGTTTTCTACCACATCTTCTAATTCGAAGAAGATTATTAACGGTGAAGAGTATGTCATAGAAGATTTTCAAAAATCTATTGATGATTGGCAAATTCCAAAGGTTCATAAGGACCAGATCTACAAAACTTCCAATTATAATTTTTTAAAACTAATTTTTCAATAAAAACTGAAGAACGTGATATCCAAATCTCTAAACCTTTTGAATCTATTACTTTATTATCCAAGGATTCCTTACAAAAACAACGTGAGAAAAATTTTGAATATATTCATATTGGCTTAGTCCAAATCGGTTTCAAACCTCTTACAAAAGAAGGATTAGATTCTTTGATATTAGTTGTTTTAAGGGACACAAGATTTTTAAATTTCGATGATTCCCTTCTTAGCTCTGTAGAATCAAGCCTTTGTAGCAGTCCAATTTCGTTCGACTGCTACCCTAATCTCACTATTTCTCTTAATGATCCTAATATCCTGAAAACTTTAGTTTTACAAATCAAAACTTTAGTTTTGTTGCTCTCATCTATCGTATTTATTACAAAATTATGGAATCCACTTTCAATTCAAAGCATCTTCATCATAGTGTTAAAGGTGAAACACTCTTGTTGAAAACCGATATGTCCAAATCAAACACTATTCTTCCTAAATCTATCAAATGGTCTGAGGTTTCTCGTCCAGAAGACTAGATCATTGAACAAGTTGTCCTTCTTTAACCTCCTAAACCCATTATCCCAATCAAAGAAAATAATAAATACCAAGACAGTAGAGTTAGACTTTCTTTTGCTCGAAAATCTACTAGTTATTACTTCTGATGATGAATCTTCTTCCTCAACTATTGATTTAGGACGACTTTCTCAAATTCCTTCAGTTATTCATGTCCCTTATTCAAAACCACGACATTCAACTCTGATCTTCCTAGAACTAGTCTCCAAATTGCTGATTATACTTCTCGTGTTCCCCAACCCATCTATACTACGACTAGTCAAAATCAACAAAACCTTGACCACACAAAATCAAATTCTCCTCCAACTTCTCCAAATTTTTATGCACTAACTGAGAATATTGCAAACGAGTTAAGAGTTTTAGAACAAGATTTTCA
>CAODLS014161548.1:0-13474 GCA_948243855.1 Flueggea neowawraea | reverse complement strand
TAATTTTCATGGTGGCATTCCTGTTGAACTTGGGAAATTAGAGTCACTGCAAGTTCTGCTAGATCTTAGTAGAAATCAACTGTCAGGCGAAATTCCATGGCAGCTTGGGAGCTTGGAGAAACTGGAAATATTGGATCTTTCCCACAATGAACTCTCTGGCTCAATTCCATCCACTTTCGACAGAATGCAGAGTTTGAGACAGGTTGATTTGTCCTACAATGAATTAGAAGGTTCAATTCCTGTCAACAAAGCCTTCCAAGAAGCACCTTCGGATGCATTTGCCCACAACAAAGGCTTGTGTGGCAACAACACTGGCCTGAAAATCTGTCTTTCTCCACTACACAAAAAGAAAAACAATAATAATTTACTACTACTGATTGTTACACCCATTTCAGGTGGTTCATTTTTCATTACCGTTCTTATCGGCTTTTGCTGTTTTGTAATTAGACAGAATCTCAGGAACAGAATCAACAGAAATCTCCAAGATTCGCAGCAGGTGAATTTATTTGCAATCTGGAGCTATGATGGGAAAACGGTGTTTGAGGACATAAAAGAGGCAACTGAAGGCTTCAATTGTAAATACTTGATTGGAAAGGGAGGCCATGGAAATGTTTATAAAGCTAGCCTATCAACAGGTCAAGTTGTGGCAGTAAAGAGGCTTCATCCATCGCAGTGCACCACCAATTTGGAAGACCGAAAAATATTCGAAAGGGAGATCAGGTGTCTGACGAAAATTCGCCACAGAAACATTGTCAGGCTCCACGGTTTCTGCTCTCATGCACAACAATCATTCCTGGTTTATGAGTACTTGGAGAGAGGAAGTTTAGGTAAGATCCTTGGAGATGTGGAACAGGCAAAAGAGTTGGATTGGTCTAGAAGAATTAACATTGTTAAAGGAGTTGTTAATGCTCTCTTTTACATGCACCATGGCTGCACACAACCGATGATTCATCGTGACATTTCCAGCAACAATATTCTGGTTGATCTCAAGTATGAAGCTCGAGTTTCGGATTTCGGTACTGCTAGACTCGTAAAGCTGGATTCTTCCAACCTCACAGGACTTGCAGGCACATATGGATACATTGCACCAGGTAATCTGAATCCTAATTCTATCAAAGTAGCTTGCGCAATGTTAAACATATTTAAAATTGTCACAATTATAGTCCCAACGTTACAATGTATCTACTAACAGTCTTTCAATTTTGTTTTTGTTATAAATGCAGAGCTTGCTTACACAATGAAGCCAACAGAGAAATGCGATGTCTACAGTTTTGGAGTAGTGACGCTGGAAATAATTATGGGACACCATCCTGGTGAGCTAATGTGCTTGTTATCAGCTTCATCATCACCACCATCGTCGTCTCTATCGTCATCATCATCGACATCTATATGTTCATTGCAGTTTAATGCACGAAACATGCTGTTGAAAGATCTGTTGGACAAGCGAGTACCAAGTCCTGCCCCTGAAATGGCTGATGAAATTGTCAGAATTGCGAAATTGGCATTGAATTGTATCAATTCTGATCCGAAGAATCGGCCAACAATGCAGCAGGTTTATCAGGATCTGTCCACTCGAAGGCTTACTCTTTCGGAGCCATTATTGGAGTCAATTACTTTAAGTGAATTTGTGAATTTCGACATGAAAGTAGAGAGCAAAATTAAAGATTCTGGACATGTTGAGATTGTGTAAAATGATGAAGTAGTATGTTTTTATGACAGTCAATATTAGACAGACAGCAGAATATGTAACAAAACTTAATTGTAACAGAAGCATATTATGAATTAATCTGATAATCTCTCCTCTGATTTATCCTGAACTCTGAATCCATTCTGATTTAATTGCATTTTGTATTTTATTGTGTTCCCATAAATAGAGTAAACAATTCAACAAGCCATATAGATGTTGGAGCAGGAATGCAATGACATTTATGCTCTTGGTCCCAAAGACTGACTTGTATATATATTTTTCTCCAAGTAAAGCAACAGGTTGTGACATTAAAGCAATGGCTTATTACAAATCAATAAAAACATAATACTTGCATGGCGCCCACAAGTAGTAATGGTTGACATGCAACTATGTTATTATCAATGTCGGCAGGGCTTGTCGCTGACAAAATATCTCAACGCTGGCGATCATAAATCTAATAAAAAATGATTCAGTTTGCTGTTATTTCATCCAAGCGGGCAACACAACTAATATCCAAATATTACACTTTTTATTTAATAAAAATATTGGGGTGTTTAACTGTAAATTTGTATACTAAAAAAAAAAGAATGATACATCTTTCAAAAGAAATAATATTATACTAAATAAAATAACTAAAACAAGCACTCCATTATTTTTTTACACAAACAAAAATCAAGAATTTCAAATACTAGAGCCAGAGTCAGAAAAAGAATCGGATTCCATGGAATCATGCATGGTTGGATTGACCACTTGTTGTTCATCTTCTTGGTATCCAGAGATCCCTTCTCCCGTGGTGCAGCTACTATTTGTCTACTCAATTCTATTTACTGTATCATTCACGAATTCGAGAATATACCTCAAGGACTGCTCTGATAAGTAATCAAGCTTGGGATCCCAGGCCGAGTAGACAATCATCTTTCTGTTATGGCTCAAAATCCTTGGTAACATGTCGCCTCTGCCTCTATAGTATTTGACAAGATTTTGAGAGAAGACATCAGAATCCTGAGGCCACGTTTCCACATCGCCGTCGGGAGCACAATAGAAAAGGCAGACAGGAATGCCACAAAGAGTGGAGAGCTCTTGAGCCTTCTTCTTCAGCGTTTTCTTCCTCTTTATGTAAACGACCCTATATTTGTTCTCCATGCTGTTAGTTTAATTTTGATTTCCCAATTAATGGTTTATATGTACAACAGTCATTTGATTTTGCAATTCATGGTTTATATATAATATGGTTATGCATATATGTACAAGATAGGGCTTGTTTCCTTTTATTTCGCCTTGTCTCTAAGGTTTACGAGGATTTTAATTTTACTAGAACAAGGAAGGTAACACCTTACTTGAGCAGAATTTTAGTTAGGATATACTAGATGGGAAAGAGCTACTTTCGGTATTGGAAGAATGCTAAAATAAGCAAGGAGTTTATGTCAAGTCATTTTAGTCTTATTTACCTAAACTAAACATAATAACATAGTATTTAAGTTCAATCCAAAACACTTAAAAGAAAATTACTCTCTTAAATTTATAAATGGACTCTTTATATTTATACGTGCCCAATATGAAATACTTAACATATTGATTTGGTGTCATTCTCTGTTATGGACTTGGATCAATAGAACAATGATAGAGAAGGATTGGGGAAGAAGTAAGAGCTGAGAGAGAGAGGACAAGGAGAGAGAGAATTTGGGAAAGAATATTTGTGATGTAAATTGATTGATGAGCTTATACATTTCTCACCTATTCATATAATGAGATTCGGTTGTAACAACCTGACAGCTCAGTAAATACAAATAACAAAACATGAAATTCACTTACTAACATAAATGACACAGACTAATAAAAACGACACTATAATAGACGACACACACTATAACGGACGACACCTTCTCCTTTTTGTGCTGCGACTCACCGTTTGGACACGTAACACTCCATTCCCCTTAAAGTGATTCTTGTCTCAAGAATCTTCGTCAGGGTCAAAATTGGGTAATTGAACGCTAATTTCCTCCGCATCTTTCCAAGTAGCTTCTTCAGCTCCGAACCCCTTCCACCAAACTAACCACTTCACCCCAGCTTGATTCCTCTTCTTAACCAACTTTCTGTCCAAAAATGCTCGTGGTTCAGTGATAGAAGCCAAACCCCCAAACTCTTCTGGTAAACTAGGGTCAACCACCGTCCCATTTCCAATCTTCCCCTTCAATTGTGAGACATGAAACACCGAGTGGACTAGGCATCCTGCAGGAAGCTTCAATTTGTAAGCCACAGAGCCAATCATCTCCAGGATCTGGAAGGGGCCATAGTACCTAGGGCTGAGCTTCTGATTTGCCTGTCGATCTATTGAATTCTGTCAGTATGGTTTCAATTCAGGTACACCAAGTCTCCAACTTTGAAGTTTCTTTCGCTCCTCCCTTTGTCTGCTTGGGATTTCATACGATCCTGTGCTCTCAAAAGGTTCCTCTTGAGGTCAGTGACCATTTTCTCTCATTCTTACAGGAATAAGGCCACTGACACGACCTTTGGCTCTCGATCTACCACTGTGGAGTGCACAGGAGGTTTGAAGCCATAGAGAGCTTCGAAAGGTGTCATGCCCAAAGAAGAATGAAACAAGGTGTTGTACCACCACTCTACCAGGTAAAGCCACCTTCCTCATTTTTTTTTGGATTTTGGAATGTCATGCATCTTAAGTAAGCTTCAATGAATTGACTGACCCTTTTGTCTGTCCATCTGTCTACGGGTGGTAGGAAGAACTTAGTTTTAAACTAGTTCCCATGAATTTGAACAGTTCCTGCCACATTTGATTGGTGAAAATCGTATCCCTGTTGGAGATAATATGTTCAGGTAACCCATACAACTTATAGACATTAGCCAGAAAATCTTGAGCCACCTGTAAGGCTGTATATGGGTGGGTAAGAGTCATAAAATGATCGTGCTTAGTGAATCTGTCTACTACCACCAGTATTGTGTTTTTGCCTTCCGAATTAGGTAGCCCTTCAATGAAATTTAGACTGACACTCTTCCAGGCACCTTCTGGAATGGGTAGTGGTTCCAAAAGACCAGGATATGGTACATTTTCATGTTTGCATTGCTGAAAAAAGTTACATTCTCACACTACTCTTCTTATATCCCCTTTCATCTTAGGTCAGTGAAATTGATGGCGTGCCCTGTAATATGTAGCATGATAGGCCGAGTGACCTCCTTCTGGTGATGCATGTAATTCATTAAGGAGTAAACTTCTCAATCCCTTCGTTCTGCCCACAACCAGCCTGCCTTTATATCTCAAGATACCATTCTTATAAGTATATTTGGTTTTAGAGTTAGGATTACCTTCCAATCTTGCTATAATCTCTGCAACCTCTGAATCTCCCTTATAGCTATTTTTTACCTCATTAAGCCATTCTGGAGTGATGATTGTCATAGCTCATAGTTCTCCCTCAATGTTATTGTCCTCATGCATCCTTGAGAGTGCATTTGTAGCCTTATTCTCCTTGCCTTTCTTGTACTGGATTTTGTAGTTCAACCCAAGTAGCTTTGTTAGCCCTTTCTTCTGTAGTTGCGAGCTCATTTTCTGCTGTAGCAGGTACTTGGGGCTGAAGTGGTCAGTCTTGATTATAAAGGGGCCCGTTTCCAGGTAATGCTGCCATTTATCCACTGCTACTAGTATAGCAATTAATTCTTTTTCATAGGTAGATAACCCCTTGTTCCTTTCACCTAGTGCCTTACTGTAGTATGCAATGGGTCTCCTTTTCTGCATCAACATTGCTCCTACGCCTGTATCACATGCGTCTGTTTCCAATTCAAACGAAATGTTGAAATTAGGTAGTGCCAACACTGGGGCATCACACATGGCCTTTTTTAATTGTTTGAATGCCAAGGCTGCCTCTTCATTCCACTTGAAGCTGTCTTTCTTTAGGAGTTCCGTTAGTGGCTTACTGATGGTGCCATACCCTTTAATGAACTTTCTATAGTACCCTGTTAACCCTAGGAAGCCCCTCAAAGCCTTAAGGGATTTTGGTTCCTGCCATGCCTTAACTGCCTCAATCTTTTTTGGGTCAGTAGCTACGCCATAACCTAAAATCAAGTGCCTAAGAACTCAACTTTTTCAACCCCAAAACAACATTTAGGCCTTTTTTTGCAAACAGAGTGTTAACTCTGAGTATGTCCAAAACAATCTTCAAATGTCTCACATGTGTCGACAAATCCTTGCTATAAATCAAAATATCATCAAAGAAAATTAGGATAAATTTTCTCAAATAATCTACAAAAACATGGTTCATTAGGGCCTAAAATGTTGTAGGACTGTTGGTAAGCCCAAAGGGCATTACTTTGAATTCATAATGGCCATGATGTGTCCCGAAGGTTGTCTTAGGTACATCTTCTGTAGCCATTCGTATTTGATGTACCCAAACCTAAGGTCAATTTTAGAGAAAATCTTAGACCCCTCCAATTCATCCATCAAATCTTCTACTAAGGGTATAGGAAATTTATCCTTAATAGTTATGTCATTTAACCCTCGATAATCACTGCAAAATCGCCAAGTCCCATCCTTCTTTTTAACTAACAACACAGGACTAGCAAAAGGGTTATGGCTGGGTTGAATAATAGAGGTTTCTAGCATCTCTTTGACCATTTTCTCTACTTTTGTTTTTTGAAAGTATGGGTATCTATAGGGTCTCAAATTGACTGGTTTTAAGTGTGGTTTGAGTGGGATATGATGGTCTAAGGCTTTGTAAGGGGGTAAACCTTTAGGTTCTTCAATTATGTCACTAAACTCTTGTAGTAACCCTTCAATCTCTTGAGGATAACCTTCCTGATATTTTTCCTTCTCTACCAGCAAAAATAGGTGGCCAGTGACATTACTAAATCCCTGTTTAAACAAATTTTGCACTCCTTTTCCTTTCAAGGTTCCAAACATCTTTTCGCCCTTTTCAGCCTTTAACACAAATGCACCATCACTATCATGAATGATTATTTCCTTATTTTTCAAGACAAATTGAATGGGATTGTACCCTTCCATCAAATCCAATCCAATACCACATCACAACCTCCCAAGGCTAGCACTCTAAGGTCTGCCTTGAATTCTCTACCCTGCATCATCCATTTAAACCCTTCACATTTAGCCTTACTCCTCATTTTTTTTACCATTAGCCACAATGACTGTTATCATAGCAGTCAACACAGTAGGAACCTTCATGCCATTCACTAAGAACTCATCAATAAAACTATTGGTACTTTCACTGTCAATTAATATACTGATTGCTCTTTTGCCCACATAACCTTTAATTTTAAAAGTGTTCGGGCCGGTCTTACCACTCAAGGCATGTAGGGATACCTCTGTGTCTCCTTCATCCATTTTCACCCTTGCATTTAACTCTTCAGTAAGCTCCATCTCATTCACTGCTCCTTCATCAACATCCCACTCCTCTAGCAACATATGTAATCTTTGTTTAAGGTTACATTGGTGGCCAGGAAAGTATTGATCACCACATTTCCAACATTTGTCAGGTTCTCTTTTTATCTCCCCTTTGGTGATATGCCTAAGGTTTGGGTGACCTTTGGTAATGGTGTTTGGTTTAGGTAGAGCTTGGTATAGGTGTTTGGTTATATAAGAAAGGGGATTGTGATTAGGTTTGGCTTGAGTAGAGAAATTGGTACTGGTTGGTTTGGTGGTTTAAAAGTATTTGGAGGTTTGAGAGGTGTATGTATGTAAGGTATCATTGAGTCTGGCTTGTTCATAGGCCTCATTAAGGTCTGTGGGTTTGAATCTTTTGGCTGCTACACTCAAATCATCACGCAAACCGCCAACAAAGACTTTAACCAAATAGGATTCAGTAAAACTAGGGTTAATTTTCTTTACCAAGGATTTGAGATCCTCAAATCTCTCCAAATAGTCTGTCATTGTGCTGGTCTGCTTGATTTTGTGAAACTCCTCCACAACTTGTACCTCTTCCATGTCACCATACCTCCTGCATAATGCTATGACAAATTCATCCCACTTAAGGACACGTTTCCCTTCCTTCCACTCCTGAAACCATATATCAGGTTTGGTGTCAAGAAACATTGTTGGAGTCTCAACCCGAGACTCTTCCTTAACATGATAAACCTGAAAAACCTTACTGCACCTCTTCAATCACGATCTAGGATTATTTCCATCAAAAATAGGAAAATCCAAATGAGGTCAGATCTGAGTTTGGTTGTGAAGAATGGGTAAGAGTGAATGTTCAGTAGATGGTTGGGTAATGGTAGGAGTGGTCGTTTGGGTGGGTGTTTGAGGCTCAATGTGTATGGGTGTAGGGAGAATGCCCTTGCCAGGGTCGGTTTTAGTACCAGATGAGCTTTCGTCCTCTGATTGTTGAATTTGAATGGATCGCATCATCTCCATCATACTTTTCATCATGTTTTTCATTTCAACAGTCTCTTTATGTGCTTCTTCTAATTTGGATGGTAAATGTTCCAGGGCAGACAACTTGCAGTCTAGCTTCTTCACCTGGTCATCAATAGTCTTAAGCATGGTTCCGTCAAGCATTGCAGGTCCAAGAAAGAAGAAGAGTAGCGGATTTTGCTCTGATACCAAGTGTTATGGACCTGGATCAATAGAACAGTGATAAAGAAGGATTGGGGAAGAAATAAGAGCAGAGAGAGAGAGGACCAGGAGAGAGAGACTTTGGGAGAGAATATTTGTGATGTAAATTAATTGATGAGCTCATACATTTCTCACCTATTCATATAATGAGATTCGGTTGCAACAACCTGACAGCTCAATAAATACAAATAACAAAACATGAAATTCACTTACTAACATAAACGACACAGACTAATAAAAACGACACTATAACGGACGACACCTTCGCCCTTTTGTGTTGCGACTCACCGTTTGGACACATAACATTCTCGATATATTTATATTAAACTAATGACGCAAGACAATGGCGGCCGATGGACATAACAAGTATTGGATACTATTGTACCAGTGGGTTTAATTTCACTTTCAACATCAAAATTGACCCAATAAAACTCCAATTGACCCATTGAAGCTTCAAGGAAATAGCACATTCTGTTTTATAAAAGAGCATCAGATGGTAAAAACTACACATTTTCCACAACCCAATGGAAAAGTTAGGAATTGCCATGCCATCATTTGGTTGTTTGGTTAGTATGAGCTCGAAACCTGGTGGGAGAAATTTAAAACTTCCGAATGGTAGGATCTACAAAAAGAAAAAGAGAAAAAAATTGTTAACAACCTGACAAAAATTTAAAGAAATTCGTGATAAATTAGATAAATCGATTTATTAGATAAATAGAGTTAGATTAATCTGTTAACAGTTTTGGATCCTTTTTCATTTTTTAAGATAATCTAATAATATTTTTAAAATTTAAAATTTTATGATATACTTTTTATATTGATTGAAATAATCCCAACGAAATATAAACTAAAATGAAGATACCTATTAACATTGAAGATAATTATAAATTGTAAATATACTTAGCTTAATGTGTTGCACATCACTTTTTCTGGAGGATCTATTATACAAGGTATTTGCAGAGTTTTTTGATGGATAAATATTTGTAAGGAGCATTGCAGAATATGAGCATGTCTAAGACTTAATATGCTGCAATGGCAGATTATTTGAAGGATTTGTTCTGTGAAATTTTATACATTAGCGTTTGATCAAAGAACTTACGAAGCTAGTGCAGAAGATAGTGTTAACTCAGAGCGTCAAGTTGCCTTAACTTCGTACCAGGCCCTGGCAATAGCAGTGGTGCTAATTCTAATCGTCTGTCAAATTGCAAATTCTTGACATGAAATCTTTCACTCAAGACATTCTCTTAAGTTCTTTTCCTTTTAATAAAAGAATCAGAGGTACAATTCAAGGTAAAAACAATTTCTCCTTTTAAAATCAGTACATTAAGATTTGAGGCAACTGGAATATAATAGACGATTCTGGTGGATGTGGCTTCAAAGTATCCTTCAAAATTGATAAAGTTTAAATTTTTTGTTGAGATAATTACAGATTATTAGATTTTTTGTAACAGATAAAATTTAGATTTTTTGTTGAGACAATTACAAATTATTTCAAAAATTAAATAGATTTATAATTATTAAAATAAATAAGAATATATTTGTAATTATTAAAAAAAGATAAAGATATATTTATAATTATAAAAAATAAATAAGGTTATAATAATCTAAAAAGTTTTTCCTACATTCTAACCTTTATAAGTGTTATGATGATAATAACCTATTTGATAAATCACACAAATGTTCTCTAAATTTTGGTTTATTTTTCTGATAATCACTGAATTTTTGTTTTTATCTTTTCAAATGTAGTAACTCAACTTTAATTTATAGCAAAATAGTTAGCTCTTTCTATTGGTCAATGAACTTCGATCAATTTTATAGGATGGTTTTTTTTGGTCAAAAATTTAAATTTCATTGCCAAAAAGAAATGTATACAACAAGAAAACAAGAAAAAATTTCATAACTAGACATAATCTCAAACCGTCTTCCAATTTGTAACCCAACATAATAGAAAAACCTATGCTAAAAAAACAACTTTTAAACCCAAATTTGAAGTCTATCTATATTTGTACATTCAAGCAAAAATTTATATCTTATACTGTAATAGATGTTTCGCACCATTCTGTTAGTATCAGAACATGCTCCTTCAAAAATACAAGTATTCCGCTCTTTCCATATGCTATATACCGTACTAGCAAAAGCTACTCTCCTTATCCGAGAAAGTTCTACTTTTGAATCCAGCTTTTGGAACAAACCAACTTAATTCTCTATCTCAACTAAGAGGATTCCTTTTAATTTAGCATCTTCTTAGAACATTCCTCTAAATTTCACATGAAAATGTGCATCAAAAAATAAGTGGTGTATTATTTCAGAAGCTGTTCGCCATAACACACAAGTGTCACCTATACCTACACCCCATTTCTTTAGCCTGTTCTTTGTCAATAACCTTCCTTTAACAGCCAACCAACAATAAAAGCATGCTTAGAAATATGATTTGTATTCGATACTAACCTCTACCAATGGACCTTAGCAGTTTTTGGTCTAAGATATTTCCAAGCTGAAGCAACAGTATAAGTACTATTATTAGTCAAATTCCAGCTAATAAGGTCAAGTGCATCTTTCTGTATATAGGATGGTTATTGAAAAAATGTAATATGAGAAATCCAAACAAGCGCTCAACAAACTTCCATTCTTATTGTCTCTTTTTTTCTTTCCTAATTGTACACAAAATATTAATACAATTTTATGAGATTCCAGAATGAAAGCAAATATGGACATCTCATTTGCTGTAAGGTTTATAGAAGTAAACAGGATACTTGATCCTGGCTATGAATTGGTGGTAGACCCAGAAAGTCCAATCAATTAGGCCAATATTGTCAAAGTTTGGTAATAATACAACGAAAGTTAAATTATCTTTAAATTGGAAAAGAAAAAAGTATAAGATTTAGATTTCATAATTCTGAAAAGTATAAGATTTATGCTCTTGGTCCCAAAGACTGACTTCTATACATTTGTCCAAGTAAAGCAACACGTTGTGACATTAAAGCAATGGCTTATTATAAATCAATAAGAACATAGCTGCCGATATTTGCGAGGTATTAATTTTTGCCTTAAATGGTAAAACATAATACTTGCATGGCCTCCACAAGCAGCAAACGTTGACATGCAACTATATTATTAACAATGTCGACAAGGCTTGTCGCTAACTGAAAGAGTGATTAAACTATTCAGACTAATATAATAATCAGCCGAAACGAAACATAGATCGAGAACTTATCTCTCACACAACAAGAACAGCGAAGAACAACAGCTGGAGAGGATCAATGCAAGTCTTGCAGAGACGAGAGCAACTATCTGAACCGCCGTCTAGATGCCTACTCGGAATTGAGATCGACAACAGATGAAGATCGAATTCTTCTTGGTGGAAGGAGAGGGGCGGCTGGGTTTCAAGAAGAAAGAACATATTTTCTTTCTCTTTTTGTATCTCTATCTGTATTTTACCTAATTTGTTTAGGTAAGTATCATCCATTTTAGGGTTTTTCTCTAGTTGGGTTTTTCTAACTAAGCACACAACTAATTATTAACAATTAGTCGGGTTAGTCAGTCGAGCCGACAATTAACGGACTCGGGTTCTACCCATTAACGTTATGAACGAACCCGATTTTTCAATACTAACAAAGTATCTCAAAGTTGGGGACCATAAATCTGATAAAATTGATTCAGTTTGCTGTTGCTAAACTATTGCATTTTAAAAATTTGTAAAAAAAGATTACTGATAATATTGTTTTATTATTACTGTTGTAGTTCAAACAATTACGATTTGATTCAGATTTTTGTATTCGACATGATTTATCAAATTCTATTTCATTTGAAAAAAAAAATTCGCTAAACGCGTGACAATAATTTTTTGGTAGCACAAAGTGAAGTGAGAAGAGGACAAGAAGACCACAAGGGTGAAGAAACTACTAAAGATCAAAGAAATCCATCAATTGGTGAAATATACATTGAACCATGTCTTCACTAGGATTTAGTATTTAAGTTCAATCCAAAAACACTTAAAAGAAAATTAATCTCTTAAAATTTATAAATGGACTCTTATATTTTTACATGCTCAATATGAAATACTTTACATATTGATTTGGTGTCATTCTCGATGTATTTATATTAAACAATAATCTATTTGATAAATCACACAAATGTTCTCTAAATTTTGGTTTATTTTTCTGATAATCATGAATTTTTGTTTTTATCTTTTCAAATGTAGTTACTCAACTTTAATTTATAGCAAAATAGTTTCCTTTTTCTAATGGTCACTGAACTTTGATCAATTTTCTATGATGGTTATTGACAAAATGTCGTATCAGAAATCCAAACAAGTGGTCAACAAACTTCATTCCTATCGTTTCTTTTTTTTTTCCTGATTGTACAAAAAATATTAATACAATTTCATGAGATTCCATAATGGAAGCAAATATGGACATCTTACTTGCTGTAAGGTTTATAGAAGTAAACAAAAAACTTGATCCTGGCTATGAATTGGCGGTAGACCCAGAAAGTCAAATCAGTTAGGCCAATATTGTCAAAATTTGGTAATGATTAATAGTGGAATTTGTTAATTTGGAAGAATGTGGCGTGGCCTTGGAAGTCTTTAATGGAAGACTCACCAAGTCACAATCATCTTGGACGGGATTCGACGTAGACTACGATGCCCTGTGGATCAGACCTGACTTTAAACTGTAGTCGCAAATTGCAGCATGCTTTGTGTCCAGTGTCCACCGAACAACAAGGAGGGCTAATTACATCTTCGTAGGAAATAAAATTCGAACTTACAGCAGTTCTGATTCAAAAAATAAAAAGCAAATTAATTTTCAAAATTACATGTTTGACCTTTTAAAAAAAGTTACCAGAATATCGTATTTATATTTTATTGGATGATTACTACAATTAGGCAACAAAACAAAAAAAAAATTTAAATATATTGAAAAACATGCAAAAAATTGAAACACAAAATAAAATATTAAAAAATACAACAGTTTAGCTGCGTGTTAACTGCGTTTTGACCAAATCATTTATGCTAGTGAGAAATATCACATTTCGAGTATAACCCGAGTACAAAGTACAACTCGAGTACATGTGAAGTAAAATCCGAGTACAGAGTAGTGTTATGAAGACTCTGTTGACCAACAAAGACCGAGTACATAGCAAATACAACCCGAATACGATGAGAGTACAACTTATTTAAGACTTATTAATTACACCAACAAATGTCTACAAAA
>CAODLS014159733.1:0-10270 GCA_948243855.1 Flueggea neowawraea | reverse complement strand
CTTTTATATCCCTACATCATACACCAACAACAATAACATATGTGTTGTCCTCATTTATGCTAGTAATAATGCATTTGATCGTCAATTACTTTGGAATGAGCTGAGAACATTTCTCACCTTCACTTGTCTGGTTTTGGTTATGGGAGACTTTAAGGAGGTTCTCCATCCTTCTGAACGTACTAACTATGATTCATACATTCCTCTATGCTCGCTTTGCAGGATTTTTGTGAATGAAGCTGACTTGGTAGAGTTGCCTCTTCAAGGCCGGCTTTTTAGGTGGCAGATTTTTTTTGTCCAAATCTCGAATTGATAGATGTTTTGTGGCAGCCGTAGCTTCCTCTCTTTGTACCATTATGTTGATCACAACACTCAAAGTTGCAATTCTGACCATGTACCTCTGCTCTTCAGCTCTGCAAATGACATCAATTATTCAGGTGGATTGATGCTTAGTGTGAGCATCCTGACTTCCCATCTTTTATTGAATTGAGTCGGAAGGATATTAAGACTGACGATTCTTGGATTTCCTTTTTATCTAAGCTCAGGACTTTGAGAGATAAGCTTCGTATATGGAATGAACATGTATTTGGGAACCTGGATAAAAGAGTGGCATCCTTGCAAGATCAGCTTTATGATCTTAAATTACTCGCTGAGACTTGACCTTGACCTTTACTGGATAATGAGATTGTCTTATGCCGAAACATCAAACGGAACTACTTGCGGCTAATAAGCAATTGAAGTCCTTATGGGTTCAGAAATCCAGAGTTAATTGGCATCTCCACGGGTATAAAAACACAAATATTTTCACACATTGGCCTCTGTTCACTTGACATAATGCCTTCCATAAAGTTACTGTGGGTAACCGTGACTGCAACACTCCAAATGCAATCTGTGATCAATTTTATTTGTTATGAAATGAATATAGAGTTCATTTCATTTATAAATGAAATAAATGAAATTTACAAGAAATTAAATTGGTAAATGAATTCCATTGTTTGGTATGATATATATTAGAATTTCAATTCTATCATTTGCAAATGAATTCCTTGTTTGGTATGATTTAAAAATTAGACTTATTTGTACATTGTGACTAAAATATACTTATATTTCATTTGGGTTGAGAGGGGGAGTAAAAATTAGTGGATAAAATTCTCAAAAAAAAAACTTAGAATTCATTTGTAAATCATACATATTTATTTAGATTGGATTTGCAAATAAAAAATTTTAGCTTTGAAACAAATCCTTCATTTGAGTTTTTTTTTTTAAATAAACAAAAGAATTGATGAGAATTGGGATTTACAAATGAATTCCACCAAATTTTCTGAAATTCATTTATACCAAAGACTATGGTAAAGACTTTCTTCTCTTCTCTGTTTAAGAAAATTGTGAGCACTCCTTTCAACCTTGGTGTGTTGCCATTCAATTCATTAACTGCCGAACAGGCTGCTTTGTTGACTGTGCTTTTTCAAGAAGATAAAATTACCGGTGCTTTATCATCGCATGGTAGTAGCAAAGCCCCTGCGTCGGATGGTTTCAATTACCTGTTTTACAAGAATGCGTGGCAATTTATGAAAGATGATTTTCCATCTGTCTTTTCTCACTTATTCAATACCAATAGGCTGACGAATGGTATTAACCATAGCTTCATGGTTTTGGTTCCGAAGGTTGCTGGCTCGACTAATCTAAAAGATTTTTGGCCCATTAGCTTAATTAATGGGATTTATAAATTGGTGGCCAAGGTTTTATTATTCAGGTTGTGGTCTGCAATATCAACTGTTATCTCTGACTCCCAACAGGCTTTCTTTCACGGCAGAAGTATCCTTGATTGCTCCATGATAGCTTCAGATTTGATTCATCTTGCTTCTTCTCGTAAGGAGCCTATTTTATTATTGAAGCTTGATTTCAGGAAAGCGTTTGACAGCGTTTCTTGGCAATATCTATTTTGCAGTTACGAAGACTATGGGTTTTTCTGACAAATGGATAGAATGGATGCGGAGTTGTATTCTACTGCTGAAATTTCAGTGCCTGTGAATGGGAGACCCTGCACTCTATTTTCTTTGGAAAGAGTGGTTCATCAAGGCGAACCATTATCGCATTCCTGTTTAATCTTGCTGTGGAGGGGCTTAAATTTCTGTTACAGAGAGCTGTGGATTGTGGTTTAATTCGCGGCTTATCTATTCCTGGACTTGTTAATGACTTCTATCAGCTACAATTTGCGGATGATACATTGATTTTCATGCCTTACGACTTGGGAATGTTGAAGACTATGCAACGTATTCTGCGTTGCTTTGAGTTAATATCTGGCTTGAAAATTAATTTCCATAGAAGTGCTTTGTCGGGTTTTTACGTTGATAATGATTGTCTTGCTTGTTGAACAATTGGTTCAAATAACTAATATTTAGTTTACTATGAACCAATACCGCAACACTCTCTTTTATTACAAACAACACACTTCAGCACTCTTACCTTCTCAATCTTTCATTTCACAGAACACACACTTAACAAGTGAACCATGTCCTATTTATAATACTCCACAACCAACTCACTAAGTCGGTTTAGTTCATTTTATTTCTTTAATATTCTATTAATTAATTCTTTTTCTTTCTTGATACTTCTAGATAATTCTAAAACATTTTAGAGAGAGAGGAGGAGGTGATTCTTAACACTTTCCCTCACTGACTACTCTCTCGACTTTACGTTATTCCCACTTCCTCGTTAAACGCTGCAAATGATTCCACACTCAAACTTTTTATGTACTTGCGTTCGACTTGATCATCCCTTTTCCATGTCGGCTCCCACGTCTTGTCCTGCTGCAACACTGTCTTTCTCTTTTTTATTGATGTCTTTATTTTAGGTGAACCGCTTAACTTTTGAAATATCTCTCGAAACCCAGCTTCTTCTTCTTCTTCGAACTTTAAGAGTTCTTGCTTATTATTTTCTCACGGTCGTATAAGATCGAGACTCGGTTGAGTTTCGTCTTCTTTAAGCATCTCTTTTGAGTTGATCTCTAACTTATTAGTGTTTCGCAATTTTGAGTTGCTGGCGATCACAATAACTTCTTGGTTTATCCCTTGGTTGGAGTTGTTCAGCTCTTCATTCTTGCCATCATCGAACTCATCTTCGTGAGTCCTCATAGCTTCAAAATCCCATTCTTCCTCACTATCATTTATCTTGATTGTGGCATCATTCTCTTCCGTCACAGCTTCGAAATTATCCCACTCGTCTTCACTATCACACTGATCTTTTATGATGTTTGTAAGTGCCATCTCACTCACAGGAGCTTCCATAGTTGTTAATGCTTGAAAATCCCATTCTTCTTCGTTTTCAGCTTGTGAGTGAGTGGATGTCGCAAATTGCTCTCTGCTGCCTTCTTAGACCAACAATTTTTAGCAGTGTGGCCCATCTTCCCGCAGTTATAGCACTTGCCATTAAATTTCCTGTTTTGTTTGAACTGACTGCTCATATGATCATTCTTCTGAGCTCTCTTTGATTGAGAGCTTCCTTGAGAATTGTCTTCGTTGTTTTTATTGTTTGATCCCCAACCACTACTACGTCGCCCACCGATCTTTCTACTAAAAAGGGCTTCTTCATCAAGTTTTTGTGAGCATCCTGGTAATTGCTTTGCCATCGATTCTTGGTCGATGAGTAAATTTTGTAACTCCACTAGTGAAGGTTGGGTAGGCCAACCTTGTACTAGAGAAATAAACTTCTATATTCTGGTCTTAAACCATGTATAATAATCCTTTTTATTCTATTTTCTGAAACTTTTTCTGTGAGATCTAATTCACTAATTTCACGACAGAGAGACTTTACCTTAGTGAAGTATTAATCAATCGTCATATCTCCTTGATTGATAGACAACAGTTCATTCTCAAGAAGCTGCAATCTTGTGTCGTTCCTTTTTTGAGAAGAGTGTGCAAATGTCCTCCAAGCATCCTCCGGTGTTTTTGACTCTCGAATATGATCTAGCATATCCTTCTCTGCTGTGGTCTTAATTGCGAACGTTGCCTTGCCTGCTTTGATCTTCCACTTCTTCAAAGCGGCAGCATCCTCTGGTGGTGAAGTTTCACTTCCACCAAAGATGTCCCGCAAATATTGGCCTTGGAGATACGACTCCATATATGACGACCACATGTTGAAATTCTGACCACCAAGCTTCTCAATTCCACCGATCACTTGAAGATCACCCATCGTGACTTGGCTTGGAGTTTTTCAACTCCTGACTTCCAAACACAAGCTCCGCAGTACTAAACCGTGCATGATATTAGAAGCTTAATAAATTAGCTCCAACAAAATTACCACAAGAACCCAAACACGTCTTGCAAAATTAACCTCGCTCTGATACCAATCGTTCAAATAACTAATATTTAGTTTATTATGAACCAATACTGCAATACTCTCTTTTATTACACACAACACACTTCAACACTCCTACTTTCTCAATCTTTCATTTCGTAGGACACACACTTAACAAGTGAACCATGTCCTATCTATGATACTCCACAACCGGCTCACTAAGTTGGTTTAGTTCATTTTATTTATTTAATATTCTAGATAGTTCTTAACTATTAATTAATTCTTTTTCTTTCTTGATACTTCTAGATAATTCTAAAACATTTTAGAGACAGCGGTGGATGTAATTCTTAACATTGCTCTAGCAGTGGCTTCCTTGGGATGCAAAGTTAGAATTTTCCTTTTAAATATTTGGGTTTCCCTCTCTCCCGACGCACTCTAATGGTTCAGGACTAGGACCCGATGGTAACGAAAATGAAGACCAAGCTTGCCATGTGGAAAGGTTCTCTTCTCTCCTCTGCGGGTCGCCTTGTGTTGATCAAAGTTGTTTCGTCTAGTATTCCAATATACTTCATGTCGCTCTTTCCAATTCCTGTTCAAGTTCAAGCTGATACATGAGCTGTGGAGGGGAAATTTGGAGAAAAAAGGTAATTATGTAAAATGGCTTGCCAGGGCACATGCACTGACTTTAAGAATGGTGGACTGGGATTGTGCTCATTGAAAACTCGCAACCAAGGTCCCCTCCTGAAATGGTTGTGAAAACTTAAATGTGTTGGGAAAGGGTGGCAACACAAAAATGCCAAAGCTAATGTCAGAAATTCCTTTCCCATTTGAATGAATATGAGGAGCAAATGTAAACAATCCAAACACAAATTAACCACAACAAGTACAAAAACAAAACACGACAATATTTAATATAAAAAACTCCTTCAACGTGAAGGATAAAAACCACATGACCTCTTTCCAGTCCAAAAAAAAATCCCATTATAATTCAATATATAATATTTACAGCAGCAAAACATGTAAACAAATAGATCAAACAACCATAAACACAACCACAACTCCAACTAACAAAACAAAACAACAAAAGGGTAAAGAGACCAAACATGAGCGTCGTTTCTTCTTATAAACGACGCCCTTCCTGACCTCAAAAACTGATCTCCACATTTCAAAGCAGAGTTTCAGACGTCCTCTAAATACTGACCCAAAATTAGCTCAATCAGACCACCTTCTGACCGTAGAGTTTGATCAAACCCGTCAATGCTGATTGTCAACCTAGACATCTTCTATTCTCAATACTATAACTCACGAATCAACCTTTAACATCCAATATGCACTGCTCAGATTAAAGAACACACAGAGACAAACAACACCACCAAAAATCAGAACGATCCGACCACGAATGAACCTTTGACCATCGATTAGAAAAAGTTGGACGTGTTAAGATACCTCACAGAAAACTCTCTTTTGTGTATCTTGTGGCTGCACAAAATTAACACACACCAACACATGTGGCAACAGGAAAAATATAAGTAAACCGTAATGGGCTTACCATATAATGGGCCTTTTAAAATTTAGGGTTTCTCCACACAAGAAGGGACCCAAAAACCCAACAATTCTTCTCCTCCTCCTGACTACGTGGAGAAGTTTGCCAAACTGGCAACCAAATGACTTGTTTCAAACTTCAATTTAGGTACATATCATACCCATTATCATCAGTGTGAATCTTTTCAAGTTCCAATTGCTTATAATCCAAAGCTTGACGAATCTAATGATATCTCATATCAATATGTTTCGATTGACCTTGTAAAATAGGATTCTTACTAAGGTGAATAGCATTCTGACTATCACAAAATAGTAAATACCTCTTTTAAGTGAAACCAAGTTCATTAATGAACTTCTTTATCCAAAGCAATTCTTTGATAGCTTTTATAGCAACAATACATTTGGCCTCAGTAGTGGACAATGCAACACACTTTTGTAATCTTAACTGCCATGCCACAACTCCCCTACAAAAGTAATCAGAAGTAGATTTTCCCGAATCTACATCTCTAGCACGATTAGAATCAATATAGCCAATAACAATAGGCTTTTCACTCCTAAATCAAAGTTTCAAACTATAAGTTCCTTGAAGATATCTCAAAATCCACTTGACTACCTCCTAATGCTTCTTTCCCGGGTTAGACAAAAATCTACTCACAGTGCCAACTGCATGAGCTATATCGAGCCTAGTACAAACCATTGCATACATCAAACTTCCAAATGCAGATGCATGAAGAAACTTTTTCATGTATTCGTTCCTTTGCTCATTAGAAAGATATTGATCAACACTCAATCTAAAGGATGTAGTAAGGGGTGTGCTTACAGCTTTAGCCTTATCCATGTTGAATTGTTGAAGTATCTTCTCAATATATTTTTCTTGAAAAATCCATAATTTCTTACATTTTCTATCCTAGATAATTCTCATCCCAAGAATATACTTTATTGGCCCCAAATACTTCATTGCAAAATAATTACCTAACTCTTTCTTCAAACCTACAATAAGCATGTCATCAGCATAAAACAATAGAATGACAAAGTCATTATCAGAAAACCTCTGCACAAAAACACAATGATTTGAATTAGTCTTCTTATAGCCTTGTTGAACTATGACAGACTCAAACTTCTTTTACCATAGTCTCCATACCTGTTTCAAGCCATGCAAGACTGAAAATAACTCTAATAGAAGACATTTGACCACTGGTGAAAAATCTCTTCAAAATCAACACTTTTTTTTGACCAAAGCCTTTAACAATCAATCTAGCTTTGAATTTCGCTCCAGGCTTAATTTTAAAAAGCCATCAATTCTTCAAAGCCTTTCTTCCTTTATGAAGCTTCACCAGCTCATAATTATGATTGTCAAGTAAAGACTGCATTTCATCTTTCATAGATGCAGTCCATTTTGCGTTATGCTCACTCTCAATAGCCTCTTGATAACATTCAAGTTTATCCCCATTTGTTAGGAGTATGTACTCAGTATCTGAATACCGAGTAAAAAGCCTTTGGTCTCTGATGGACTGCCTAAGTGCTTCTTTATGTTGCTCAACTAGAGCATCTACTTCTATAGCTTCATGCTCACCCTCATCTCGAGCTTCACCTTACATTGCATTTGCATTCTTAATATGAATTGCATTAAACTCATTTACCGAAGTATGATCCAAATCAATCAAACCACCACTAGCTTGTGACTCTGACTTGTCTGCCTTGTTAATGTCTTTAATGGTTTAATCTTCAACAAACACCACATCACGACTTTTGACAAGCTTCTTCTCAATTAGACCGTAACACCGATGATGTATACTAAAATTACTTATTTAATCAAGTAAGAATCTCTAGCATTTTCGTCCTACAAATGTGTGTTTCTTGTTAAATTTATGTATTTTTCGCGATTTGTGTAGGCTGGAATCGATTGTACAAAATGGGGTCGAAACACGAAGGATGGACACGAAAGTTGAAGCAAAGAGGAAATTAAGTGGAAGAAACCAGAGGCATGCCACGACCATGGCCTTCAACACCATGACCATGGGCACGACCAAGCTCGACAACCATGGTCGTGGCCTTGACCGTGGGCATGCCTAAGGTTCCAAAAGCTCACCACGGTCATGGCCCTAGAGTCCATGATTGTGGCACACCCAGAAGGAAGAGAACAAATGGTGACAAAAGAGGACAATTATGTGGGGACCAAGGTACAATCAAAGAGCATTTTTGCTAAGAATTATTATAGGATTTTGTGGTCACATCTGGTATAAATACTCCTCGTTTTTACTCTTTCAAGAACATTCTCTACACCCCAAAAAGATATTCTTTCATTTTTAAATAAGCTTAAGGCTAAGGATTGAAGAACAAAGTGTAGCTTAAAGGTCTTAGGCATTCTCTTTCAAAGTGACATTGAAGGGGGTTCTTAGCTTCCATCTTTCCTCTTTCTCTTTAGTCTATTAGCTTAGCTACAATGTTTTATTTTTATTTCCATTTTTGCTTTATATTAATTATGGTAGCTTAAATTTATTATTAGAACTTAGAGATGTAGACTATTGATGACTATTTGTTATTTTAATGGACCTTGAATTCCATATTTGAAGTTGGTCTTTAATGGGTATTGTGTTTTATGTCTTTATTTAAATGATTGCCCATAGATTTGATTTAATGGCTTGTTATGCTTGACTATAATTATGCTTGATCACCATAGTTGTAGTTTAGGTAAGCCTAGTTGAAGATTCGAGAGATGAAGGCTAGGTGAGCCCCGCAAACATTAGAGTTATATGGCATAGGTTAGAGATAATTTATACATATAAGGTGTCGTAAATGTAGGTATGGAATAATGGCTTAATGGACCTAGTTTAGCTAATTGAGGCAGAGATTACCTTTTTAGTAAATGTAGGTATGGCATAAATGACCTTGAGAGAGGCTTTAGGCTAGCTCGATAGAGAGAACATTCATTCCCAAAACCCCATTCATTAATGTAACAAGTAGATTCTTTAGTTGAAATCTCAAAAGTCCTAACGTTTTATTATTAATTGTCTATCTATTCTTTTTTTTTTAATTGCTTTCCTTTAGTTATTTTGCATTTCGAAATAAAAATCCCAAAACAAATCATGTTATTTGTTGCTTTTGTTTTATGAATTGATCACCAATAGGACTAGTTCCATTGGATTTGATAACCCTAGGGATACTCCAATGGCAAAACTACATCTATTCTTGTGCACTTGCGAGAAGCCGATCCACTGATAACCAAACTCATTGTGGTCATAACCAATAAAAACACACTGTTTTGTCTTATCATTAAGTTTATATCTTTAAGCCGTAGGCACATGTACAAAGCATTTGCAGCAAAAAACTCGCAGGTCATCATAGATAATTGCTTTACCGTACCATACCCTGTCAGGAACATCAGCCTGCAAGGCAACAATGTGGGTTAAATTAATAACATGTGAAACAATGTATAGAGCCTCACCTTAAAAAGATTTAGGCAGTACCCCCTACCTTAATAACATGTGAAACACTTCGTTTTGAAACAATGTATAGGGTCTCACCTTAATAACATGTGAAACACTTCGTTTTACTCGAGTAAGTGCCCGTTTGGTCAAAACATCTATAAATACCCCCTACCTAACTCATTTTGTTCTAACTAAATTCTCTCACTCTCAAACACTCCAAATCCATCCATAATTTTTCTCCAGTTCCTCTCATTGATTCCACATCATCTTTGAGGTAAGATTAAGCTTCCACACCCTTGCATTCCTTCATTTTGCAAGATCTCCTTCATTTGTTCAAGATTTATCATTTTAAGGTTTTGAATAAATTCTCATAGGGTTAGATGTGTGTTGTTTCTTTTGGAATGATTGTTTGGGGTTATTAGATCATGCCATTGGGAGTGTAAAAACGCCTATAGATGGTTGGAAATCATAAGAATTACGGATGAACATAAATGGGTTAGGTCAACTTGGTTTGGGTTGATTTTGAGGTGATTTCGGGTTGTTTTCATGAAATGGACCTTGGATCCATACTTAGGAGGTTGATTAGAGGCAATGTGGTTGATTAATTGCAATTTCTATTGGTAAAATAAATATTTTATCGAGTTTTGGGAATTATGGGTAATGGATCACTGGAGTGAACTAATCGGTTATTCGAGTAAGTCTGTGCCCCGATTACTCCAGTAAGACATTGTTAGTGTAAGCCCTAGCCCCAATTCATTGTATATGTACCTTTTATTTTGGAAATAAAAATATGAGGCATTAGTTTTATCATTCATTTATTTTCTGCGCATATATGGTTGATAAAATGTCCATGAATGAATATCCGGCACTTGAGTTATCAAGGTTGAGGACCTTGATAGTAGAACCTGGAAGTGATAAAGAATTTCATTCTAAACATCCCTAGTCGATTATAACCACGAGAGTAGAAATAAACTAAGACTAGTATAAGCTCTGTGTGATGATCATGT
>CAODLS014158361.1:0-10735 GCA_948243855.1 Flueggea neowawraea | reverse complement strand
AATAAATATGAATAACAAATAAAAATATAATATTTGTTTATTAAAAACAAAATATCTATAACATTAAGTGCGGAAATTAATTTCAAATTAAATCATTTGAAATATCAAAAACCTAAACAAAACCCACAGGAATCCGGTGTGTGGAGCATCTAACAAATATTATTTCAAATTTTTTACCCAAATTTATTAAAAATAATTATTCCCAAAAATAATTATCCACCAATAATTATTCAAAATAATTACTCCAAATATACTTATCTCAAAATAATTATAAAAATTATCCAGGGTATTACAAGTGACCTACCAAAAAAAATATTTGAGTGACTTTTGTGTACCGAATCAGAAAGTTGGGTGACCGTTGGTGTTATTAACCCTTATTCTGTAGGTTTGATTTGAGATTTAAAACAAAGAAAAATGTTGATATTGTTATAGAGGTTAAAGAAATAATTAGATCTAAACAAAGAAGATTTTGGATTATTTAGAAGAGTGAAAAATTATCTCTACAGTAATTCCGACCAACTTGACCAAACTTTCATTTGGTCGGATTAAATAAATTGGTTTGTCAACTTCGGTTTTACTTATAATGAAACCGACCATGTTAGTTTGTTGAGAATTTTACTCTTAAACTGCCCAAAACTAACCATGTCAATACTCACTCTCAAGAGTGCATGCCAATAAAAAATTAAAAGATTATATGTAAGTGATTGTGGATCATATAAATATTGCACACTTCAAAAATATACAAGCAGAAGGAATAAGATATTGATTTTGTAAATTTGTTATTAAGCTCTCTAAATTTATTAACAAAAAAATAAAAAAATACTTGTTTAAAAAGTGATTATATCTATAATATATATGAATTATATATTCTAGTTCTATAATTAAAAATATAATATATTATAGATATATGCAATATTGTATACAAATATATATTAGGTAAGAATAAAAGTAAAAATATCACCTTTACATACCTTTCTTATATCTGTAACAGATAAGTATACAATTAAAAGTATGAGTAGAACATTGTCCATATTTGTATCATATCATAATAAAATATGATAATGTTCATATCCTTACCCATATCTGGTTAAAGAAGGAAAAATGTATTAACCGATAAGCGTATAAATATGCGCAAATGTGTGACAAGAGTTTCCATCTCTAAGCCTAAAGATTTTTTAGAGGAAAATAAGACATTTTTTTTTTAGGAAACATGGACAACATGGTAAATCAAATATGATCGAATTGCATCCAATTACTCTTTAATTAACTACAGACCACAAAAAAAAAAGAAAATATAAAAAAAGCCTAAAACACAAGAACTGAAACATAGCTGCCTTGATATTTTACAAACTACCTTTTGGCAGTTTCATGTCTCTAGACCAGTTTTGAAAGTTTCAACTCATTGGATAGTCGTTAAGTTCAAGTCCATGCATAAAGAGCACCCACCGCATAAACCCAAAGTAGTCGTCACTCTTCATAGAAAGATGTGGGTAGATTAACAACTGTTAGAGGGTTTGAGTCATCATTCATAAGAATCGGCGCATTAAGAACAACCTCTGGTTTGTATAATTAAATTTACCATGGTTTGAACCAACATTTCCATATAACACAAGGGTTGTGTTTGTCACTTGGTCTACCACTCTAGTGGTTAAAAAATTATATTTGACAGGGTTAATTATCAAGTATTTTTGTTTTTTTGGCCTAATTTTTTTTAATAAAAAGAAAAATTTTGTTGATGAGAAAGCTAATACAGTAATGCTAAGATACATAGATAAAACTACCCTGAGTCAAAGGCTGGCATCAGTGGTAAGAAAACCTTTAAGTATCTATGAGGCACGAGTTCGAGCTCATGGGTGGGGAGGTTTTGGGTAGAATATGTTTTCTCTACTAGAAGACCAAAAAATAGATAGAACTATCCTACAACCATCCAAGCCAATCACAACATAAGAAGTCAAGATGCATGTCTAGTTTACTCATTTTGTTCTCATTTTGTACTTGTTTGTGTTCAATTTCTACCCAATTTTGTATGCATTTGCTCGCTTGTACTTGTTTATTTTCGGTCTGTTCTCGTTTTGTACTCATTTTATTATCTGGAATAATGAGAATAATTTGTTCTCATTTTGTCGTGTAATCAAACTTTCTGGTGTATAGTCAATTTTCTTATGTGTGGTCAGCACGCTATCAAACTTCTGACGCGCAGTCAAAATGTCAAATTTTAGCAATTTTGAAATTGTAATAAAAAAGTTTCATTTCTATATACATTTCGGATGTTCATGCATTTTAAAAATTTAAATTTCTTTAAAATATTTCTGTAATTATCCCTATTTATATTATATAAGAATTATATATTCTAGTTGTATAAATTGGAAATATAATATAATATAGATATATGTAATATTGTATAAAAATATATATTAGGTAAGAATAAAAGTAAAAATATCATCCTTATGTATCTTACTTACATGTGTAACAAATAAGAATACAAGTAGAAGTATGGGTATAACACTGCCTATATTTGTATCCTATCATAATAAAATATGGTAATATTCATATCCTTACTAATATCTGGTTAAAGAAGGATTAATATATAATTTACCATCCAAACTTGCATGGTTTTTTCTACTGTCACCTTGAACTTTTTGATCATTCAACTTACCCCTTAAATTTGCTTAAATTATCTCAATTATCCCCGATTTTACTTAAATTGTCTCAATTACCCCATAAACTTGATTAAATTGGGTAATTTACCAACTTTGTTTAATTCATCACGGGTTTATTACATAACTTCTTTTTATTTTTTTAACCTTCTACGTTTAATAGCGATGACTTGAAGGTAAATTAGATAATTTTGGGATTCAAACACATTGGAAAACCCTTAGTTGAGGGGATTTTGACAAGTTCAGGGGATAAATTATGTATTAAGCCGTTAAACAAGGTAAACTGAATTGATTGATAAATATATAAATATGCGCGGATGTATGATAAGAGTTACCATCTCTAAGCCTAAAGCCTTGTTTGGATAGCTGACAATATAGTTTATTAGTGTATGGTATAGTATGATGTTGTATGATATAGTACTATAATTATTATTTACTATGTTTGAGAAGATAATATGGTATAACATATTAAATAGTTATTTTTATTTGGTTTTTTGGTATAATATGGTTGTAAAATTGATAAAATAATTAAAATACCCTCATTAGTGGTACGATATAATGTTTTATCGTATTTATTAGAGGTATTTTAGAAATATTAAGTTTATAAACCACCGGAAACTACGAAAAATTATCGTTTTAATGGTTTACAAAATCTGTTAAAATTCATGGTTTTTAAACCATGAAAAACCATATCATATCATGATATGTGAAAATCAAAACAAACAAAAATTTAACCATACTATACTTTATAAAACCATTCAAAATCATCAACTAAACAAGGCCTAAAGATTTATTTTAGAGGAAAATAAGAAATTTCTTTTTATTTTTTATTTAGGAAACGGGAACTGCGTCTGCATGCTGAATCGAATATGAGCGAATTGCAGCCAAATTACTCTCCAATTAACTATGGACCACAAAAAAGAAGAATATATATATAAAAAAAAGCCTAAAACACAAGAACTGAAACGTAGCCGCCTTGATATTTTACAAACCACCTTTTATATTTCTTCCATACACAAACCCCACTGGTATTGGCTAATAATTAATACATACATAAACAAACTTTTCTCCTTTTATCTCAATCTTCCCCCCTCCCCCACACACCTCTCTCACTCACCGGTCAAACCGCAGCACGCCTCTGTTCACCGCCACCCGCGTCTCCGGTTAGTTACTGTCTTTCTCTTTCATTCTCTGGTCGATTTTAGGTTGTTACAAAAAATGATTTTATTCGGTGTTGCTGGTTTCGAGGGGTTGCAAATTTTATGCATGTAAGTTGTTCGATCAAATTAGGGTTGGAAAGGAAAGAGGTGGTCCAGAATTAGTTGAGTTGATTTGATTATGGAAATGAGTTGATGATGGTCCAAAATTAGCTGCAACTTCACTAGCTTTTCTTTGAATTTAGAGCTTGACTTTCTTTCTTTATGCACTGTTTTTGGTTTGCTAGTTGGTCTTCAAGTGCAATAATGGATACAAATTCAACAAGCTCCCTTTTGATGAGTGTGCCTCAAACCAGTACATACCTAATTCCAAGGAATGACGCTCGGTCAAGAAGCAGGGTAAACCCAATTCAACCACGATATTTACCAAGGCTTTCTACTCCTTTGACTCGATCCCATGGAAGGTCACAAACAATTTTTTCACCTGCTAAAAGGTATTTTCTTTTGGCTGGGCAGAGCTTTTGCAATTGGTAATTTCTTGTATGGTCTGATTCCTTGAAATTGTAATATAATCAGTGAAAACTTGTGCTTCTTATGATATTTATTTAATATTTGTTAAAAGTCATTGGTTGGACATAAGTTGTAGTGCATGCGCATTAGCTACGCTGTGAAAATTTGGTGTATTATCTATTTTTTCGACTGCAGATGGGGACATGAAGTTGGTAATGATGGATCAGACTCTCGTCGAAGAAAGAGTAGTGCCTTAAAACACTATAGTTCCTTGTTCGGTCAACAAGTTACTGAAGGATATTTTTCACCTATCAATAAATGCACCTCTTGTTGCTTGAATCGGCGTAGAGGACATTCTAGCATAAAAAGATGTACACCTGGAGTATTCTATGACAAATCTACCTTTTATTTACCTCGGCATTCATTCAATACCTCTTATGTAAGTCAGTTACTTTAACTAATCTTTTTTCCTGGTTTAAATTCATTTCAGAGTTTCTAAATTGAAGTCTACCTATAATGACAAACATTTTCATGTAATGGCATTCAGCTTGACCATTCTTTATGGTTATGACGACAGGGAATGGTGTGATTTATGTCCTTAGTGGAACCATTTTTTGTATGTGTTTCGCATGAATTTTATTTTGCCTTTTTGAGAAGCCATGTAAAGAGGAAAAAAAAATTCATTACATAGTCCTAATAGTCGAATGTATGAACTAAGTTATAGAAATCATATTTTGTTCATAACGAGACAAAAGAAAAAAAAATTATATGCAGTAAAAACGTGGCGAGAACTTTGAGATGGATCTTGTTGTTGAAATACTTGATTGAATTGTATAAACAATACACACTTTCGTTGAAAAAGTTGATGTGCTTACTTAGGTATCTAAGAGTGTTTTCCGAAAATAGTTAAAAGGGATAGGAGCAATATATATATATATATATATATATATAATTTAGATATTGTTCAGCTGTGAAACAATTAAAAGTAATTTGTTGTTAAGTCTGGAATGTGCTTAGCTGTTGTATATAACTATGGTAGCTCCCTCACAAGAAGGGTGTGTAACACTTGATCCTTCTTCCATTTATCTGTCAAAAAATTTATTTGTGACTTGATTTTACTTTTTATATATGAATCTGATACAATTTTCTTTGTTGGTCTGATTATGGTCAACTTTTTGATGAAGCCTGTTCAAATTCCCCGTGCATCTGTGGGCCCAAGCGAACCTCATGCAGCAGGTACAGCATGCCCTGATGGTCTTCTTGAGAAGCAAGATTCAGATTTAGTATATTCTGAACTGGAAACCAGATTGGTCGATTTTTTGAGTTCTGAGCTTCCATCTCACCCAAAGTTGCACCGAGGGGAACTAGAAAATGGGCTTCGATATCTCATATTACCAAATAAAGTTCCTCCTAACAGGTATGACATGGCAGTTTTTTCATCACAAAGATGGGGATGTTTGACCCATACAGTTAAGGATTACTAATAACGTAGGAAGATAGGTAAATGCATGAGGGGAATCATATATATTGTTGATGAATCCTATTCAACACACTGGGTATTTGGGTGCAGACTTTTAGGTATAGAATTTTAAGTAGTGAAGGAGTATTATTTACTGTTAACTTTTGCATGTATGTCCCCATTAGATAATGTACAAGAATACTAGACAATGAAATTTGGTAGGCATGCATTTGAGCCACAAGCTATTAGCAAGTTAACAGATGTTTGATGGTGAAGTAAATTTGAATGTAAAATGGAGTTTATTAACCTTAACCTGCATATTCTCCCAGTTTGGGGTTGACAAAAATAAGGATTGGGGGTTATCAAAAGTTGACTCTGCTAACTCTACTTTTGAACTTGCCAACAGTTAAAGCTTTAACTTTAATTTACCTCCACTAACCCTTCTTTTATGTTTAATTCATAACAAACTTAATGATAAGATGAATGTGAAGCCAACAATCTATATTATGCCTCTTTAATAGCAACTTCCTTTTTTTTTGTGTTGTTATTTTAGGTTTGAAGCACATATGGAAGTTCATGTAGGATCAATAGATGAGGAAGATGATGAGCAAGGAATTGCTCATATGATTGAACATGTTGCATTTCTTGGGAGCAAAAAACGTGAGAAACTTCTTGGGACTGGGGCCCGATCTAATGCTTACACTGATTTCCACCATACGGTGTTTCACATCCATTCACCCACCACTGCAAAGGTTTGTCCTACCCTATTTTCCGTTTTCATGGATATGGATAAATAGCAATTGGCTCAACATTTACTCCTTTGATCGAAGTTTTGGTTTGAAGTTCCATTTATATTTTTTGTTGTTTTTTCTGTAATTTGTTTGTGGGATTGGAAAAAAAAATGGAAATTTTAGGTAGAGGTACTTCTAATTTTGAATAAAAATAAAATAAATTGATCCACAAAAAAGTTTCAGTTGCCGTATGCGCTGAGCTAATAGTTTAATACTGCCAAGTGTAGAGTTGGCCTGTTGTGCAAACTGTGAAAAAACATGGCCTTCATTGTGTTAAAGCTAAGTTTTTTACTGGGAAAAAAAAAGCTAAGTTTGTCACGATTTTTCATTTTAAACATCTTGATGGAAATATCACATCGTTTGCTTTTTTATCTGCCTTTTGCTGTTGGCAGTCTCCCTCTGTACCCTTAATTCTGCACAAAATGTAAAACAATACAGACGTTCAATATATTTTTTTTCTTTGGGGCCAGTTAGAGTTACTAGTATCTATAGTTGGCTAATACAATATTTATGTTATATGTATTACAAGACTGTCTGCGTCCATCTAAGTGCTTCATATAAGAAGATATTTTAACTGTTTCCTAAAGCAAGCTGTTGAAACGAATATTTGCACTATAACCGATCCTTGGTTTTCCTTTTTTTTTTTGGGTGTGTGTGTGTGTGTGTGTGTGTGTTTTGAAAGTTGCATTTCTGTTTTTTATTTGGATAACTTATGCCACTTGATGGCAAATATTGATGGTTGATAAAAATGCTTTGTAGGATGCTGATGGGGATCTGCTTCCATCTGTACTGGATGCTCTAAATGAGGTATGAGTAGCACTTTGCTTTATGCTCAAAACTCGTGTTGATTTGGAAAAGTTTTTCTCAAGTGTGCCTGCTTTCTTTAATGATGAATTTAAGTGTAGATGAAGTTTATTTGGTAACTTTTATCTTTTCCATGTGGACACCGGACAGATTGCTTTCCATCCTAAATTCGTAGCTTCTCGAGTTGAAAAAGAAAGGCGTGCTATACTTTCAGAGTTACAAATGATGAATACAATAGAGTATCGTGTTGATTGCCAGGTATGAAGAATGGATGTTTCTTCTTCTGTCTTGTAGCTAATTGATGAATAGGCATTGTTAATTGCCATGATACTATTAACTAATTTTCTACTGAATACAGTTGTTACAGTATCTTCACTCTGAAAACAAGCTGAGCAAAAGATTCCCTATTGGATTGGAAGAGCAGATTAAGAAATGGGATGCAGACAAAATTAGGAAGTTCCATGAACGCTGGTACTTCCCTGCAAATGCAACCTTGTACATTGTTGGTGACATTGATAACATTCCAAGGACGATTCAACAAATTGAAGTATGTTATGAAATAAATTAATTATGATGATATTAGCTGATTCTTCTTGTTTGGCTTTTTTTCTTCCATCCGAAATATGGGATTGATATGATTGTTTTATGCAGACTGTTTTTGGGAAAGCTGACCTTGGAAATGATACTACAACTTCAACTACGCCAAGTGCATTTGGCGCAATGGCCAGTTTTCTTGTTCCCAAGCTCTCTGCTGGGCTTGCTGGAAATTCTTCCCAAGAAAAGCCTTCTAGTTCTGAAGATCAATATAAAATCTTGAAGAAGGAAAGGCATGCTGTCCGCCCTCCTGTGACACACAATTGGTCTCTTCCTCGAAACAATGCAGGTGTAAAGACACCAGAGATATTTCAACATGAATTTCTTCAGAATTTCTCAATTAATATGTTCTGCAAGGTATGAAGTGCATGTTATCTGCAATGTGGTACTGATTTACTACCTTTGCTCTCTGTTTCTTGCTTTATTATGATAATATTATAACCGAGCTGCATTTTGACTTTTGTGTAAATGCATCAAGAAGCATCACTGTATCTGCATAGCACTATTTTGACCCACATAATCTGTAAAACCTGAGTTACTGGAGAAAATTCTTGGAGGGATTGTAAACACACATAAACTAGTAGGCATGAGGCCATAAATATTTTAGTAACTTACCTGTCAGGATTTTGACTGTGCTAAATGCTTATATTGCCATGAAGAGACCACTTCTCAAACATGGATAAGATAATAAAATTTCAACCAAGGTTCTGTAATTTTATACCATGTTGAAGTATAATCTTACCAAGGCTATTTGCTTACATTTTAGGCACATTTGTCGGCCTATGGAGAAAAGATAATGAGGATGTGGATGAAAAATGTTCGATGAAAGATATAATTTTGAAAAGGGGAGCTAAATATATGGATTTTGACCAGTAAATTTGTAGCATGTTTAGTGCAAGTTGCGGTTTTGACCAATAATGCAATGTCTTCCTAACATCAACTTTTTAATTTTTCATTCTGGATTTCAAGCTTTAATGTTCATTCTATGATCAAGAGCTACTAATCAATGATTTTTTAAATTTGTATTATATTATCATTGATTTTTATGTTGTGTTTTTGCCAGTCAAGTTTTTGTTTTAGTAATGTCTGTTAGCACACATAATTCTGTTATTGGCTATAATATGATAATTTTATTTTCTTCCTTTCTTTTTTTTTTTGTTTAGCATACAAAATAAATTTGTTCGTACATGGACTTTGATTTTTTATAGTTTACCTTTTTCTCTGAGATTGTGGGGATGCACCTCTTATGACCTAAAATAGGAAATATTGAAACTTGGCAAGTGCATCTGATTTCTCTTGAGGTGATCTGTGTATGCAGAACTCTATGTTCCTTGATCTGATCCTGATTTGAATTTTGACCTAGTATAATTTTATTTCAACCTCTGGGAATGCACCTCTTATGACTTAAAATAAGAAACATCAAAAACTTGAAGAGTTCATTTTAGTCTTTTGATTGATCTATGTTATATCATGTTTTGGATTCTTTTGCAGATACCTGTGAGCAAGGTTCGAACATATGGTGACTTGCGTAATGTGTTGATGAAGAGAATCTTCCTGTCTGCATTGCATTTCCGGATTAATACCAGATATAAGGTGTGCGATCGTATCTAAATATGTTTTGATTTATTGACTTGCTGTGCCCTATACAGTTATATTTTTCAGTTGATTTCATTTTCAGCTAGTATTTTCAGCTGTGCCCTTTACAGTTATATTTTTCAGTTGATATTTTTATATTGACTAAAAGCTAAAATTATGGGTTGGTCTGAAAATTAAGCATTGAAGTTACAGAGTGCTGATTAATTTTAGTACTACAAATGCGTCCTGAATATGATTACCGAAAATTTAAGTGCAAAAATATGAATAAGTTACTATTGTTGTTGTACCACAAGAAATCCATACAAGATCAATGGTGGTATCAGTATTGTTAGATTTTTATGATTTGCGGTTTGAATAATACGATTATGCACTTAAAGATTCAAATCTGGTGGGTGAATCTAAAATAGGACAGAGTCAGTGCCAAATCAAGGTGAGAGAACATTTGACAATTCAGCACCAAATTATGTGATAGCAATAAAATTATATTATTAAGATTCTCTAACATTCTACCTCTAGTTTATATTTTTTTATCAAAAGAACTTATTTTTAACAAAGTAATTCTACTTAATGGTGTCAAAGTAAAGTTTTGAGAGAGAAGTAAATGAAGACATTATTTAGAATGTAATAGATATCATTTTAAGTTAATTTTGAGAAATATAACGGATCTTACAATTTTATTCAATTTTTGATTGACAAAATGAGAATTTTGGATTGTGGTTCAAGAACTAGTGTTTTAAACAATATGAATGAAAAAGTCGAACTTCATTGGGTAACTGTTTAAGTGCCAAGAGTTTAAACTATCATTTGCAGTTATAATATAGTAGATGAATAATAACCATTATTGGATACCTTAAATATATCAAATGCTGAAAGTTACAATCAGGTATTGAGAATTTTGGACTGTGGTCAATTTTCTAAAGTGTAAAGGTTCTTAGTTAAGTGCTTTAGCCTAAATCATTTGATTTGATTGTCTTCAAATTTTTAGCTAATTTGAATAATTTTCAGAGCTCAAACCCGCCATTTACATCAATTGAGTTGGACCATAGTGATTCTGGAAGGGAGGGATGCACTGTGACAACACTCACAGTAACTGCAGAACCCAAGAATTGGCAAAGTGCAATTAGGGTTGCGGTGCATGAGGTTTGAGCTATCGCTGCTCTTTTTTTC
>CAODLS014158213.1:0-15197 GCA_948243855.1 Flueggea neowawraea | reverse complement strand
TGATAAAAATATTGTCTGATTGTATGTTGCCTGCTTTGCTTGCAATTATTTGAAAATATTTTCAAGAATATTATTATTAGCAGTTTGTATATCATATTATATCTATACGTATGCGGTATTTTCAAATTATCATCAAAACGGTTTATGTGTCGTCCCTCACTAAGATTTATCTCACCCCACTCCCCCTAACATTTTCAGGTACACTTTTGGCGTTCAGTACCTGCTCAGCTTCTGGTACTTAATGAGGCATTCTTTTGACAATGAGTGCCCTTTTTGTCCAACTCTGTATATTTTGTAGTAGAGCTCCTTACCGATTACTGTTGGGTTATGCGATTTATTTTTTTTATTTTGACTTTATGATATTACATTTTCCTTTTGTTATACTTATACATATTTGTACATATGTCTATATACTTTCTTATATATATGTACATTTTAAATTATAAATTGTTTTTATTATCTATCTATAATGATTTAATAAATATTTTTTACTAATTGAATAATCTGGTTTGAATATCTGATCTACGAGGCTTATGCGGGATGGGTCGGGCTTCCTTAGATGGTTTATCTCGTAAGCCGGTCATGGTCGAATTTTGCATCGTTGCAAAGGTGGTATCAGAGCGTCTTAGGTTCAGTATTGTCTGGGTTGGTGTGGAGCATAGATATTTTTGATAGAGTCAATTTTTTTTGCCTCTGTATACCCTTTTGACTTTGTTCGGCACTTTGACATATATCTCAGTATTGTGGCAATCATTTCCATTCTGATATTTGTATGCATGATTTATTTGTCTATTGTCTGTAGATATGGATCGTCGATCTTCTAGTAGTCCTAGGCATATGTCTACTGAGATTTCTGCTCATTCTGAGGCAAATTTATATGATGTACATAGTGCGCCAGAGGTTGCAGCGTCTACACCTCATCCTGTGATTCAGCCCGATCCACTTGAGCGATTTGCTTCAACTCTTGAGCGTATTGATAGGCATTTTACTGATCAGACAGCTAGACTTCAACCAGTTTTGCCAGTTACAGTAGCACCAGTACCACATATTCCTCAGCCTCAGCCTGAGATGGCCACAGTGGCTGCTCTGATTGTTGCACATATAACACCACGAGATGACGCTAGAGATCTTCTTGATAGATTCCTGAAGGTAAAGCCCTCGAGTTTTACTGGCAGGATGGGAGAGGATCCTTATCATTTCTTTGTTGTGGTTGAGCCTTGTTTTGATGTTCAAGGCATTACTGATGATGCCAACAGATTCGGACTTGCTGAATTTCTACTAGATGGTCGAGCAACTATTTGGTGGCAGGCCTATAGGACTCGGGGATGTTTCAATTGAGCCGAGTTCAAGAATGAACTCATTATAACCGTTCTTCCCCGAAGTATTTAGGATAAAAAGGTGGATGAATTTAGTGAGTTTCGACAGGATTTGGGTATGTCACTTACTGAATATGAGGAGAAGTTTAAGAAGCTTAGTAGGTATGATTTGGATGAATACAATGGTAAGGATGCATTAGCTAGGAAGTTTCAGAAGGGTTTTTTATTCCATTTTGGCAGAGTAGTAGAAAGCCACTGGTTGGTTACTGTGAAGCAAATGGTCGAATCTGCTAGGGGTATGGAGTACACAGAAGAGAGGCACCCTCGTGAGCCTAACAAAAGAGCAAGGATTGAAAGTACTTTTGAAGGCCATTAGAGTCCTGGCCTAGGTATCCAGTTTGACCCGAGGCGTAGACCTACGACAGGAGGTCAGAGGTCGAGTCAGAGCACTCAGAGCTACAGTATGGCACAACAAGTTAGACGTGTCAGAGGTCAGAGTTCTAAGAGTATTCCTCCACCTTGTGATACATGTGGGAAGAGGCACCCTGGATTTGTAACAAGGTAGCATGCAACTGTTTCTATTACTGATAGCCAGGGCATAGGATAGCAAATTGTACTATGAAGTTTGGTACAAGACCTCGTCCAGGACAGTTTGTTATAGGAAGTTTTGGCACAGTTAACACTGACACTAGTAGGGGTGCATGAGGTGCAGGTAGGAGTTTTAGAGGTCGTTGTTTGTTCGATCGTTGATATGGGGTAGCAGGTCGCGGTCAATCTGGCTAGGCTGCCCAGAGTAATGCTACTGGAGGGTAGGCTCAGTGTATCATTTGACATGTTAGGATGTGCAGACCTCCGATGTTGCAGTGATTGGTACGTTTTCTATAACTGGGAATTCTGCTTATGTGTTGTATGATTTCGGTGCATCGTATTCATTTGTCACTCCATATTTTGTTGAACATACGAACTTAGTAGTACGTCTATTGGAGAAATTATTAGAGGTTTCATCACCCTTAAGTGGAAAGATAGTAGTTGATTCGGACGTTCGAGGTTGTGTGATTGCCTTTGATGGGCATGAGTTGATTGTCGATCTTACGGTATTAGACATGGAAGAGTTTGATGTCATACTTGGTATGGATTGGCTTTCAACTTGACACACTACCTTGGATTATTTTCCTAAGATAGTATGTTTTTTACCACCAGGTCAGAATGAGTTTTGTTATCAGGGTGAGTGAGATAGTTTTGTTTGAGGCTACATATCAGCTATTAGAGTTGAAAAGATGATTCGTCGTGATTGTGAGACGTATTTGGCTTTTGTGCTCATCGAGTCACAAGGTTCGGAGTTGAAAGTAGAAGGTATACCAGTGGTATAAGAATTTCCTGATGTGTTTCCTAAAGAGTTACTGGAACTTTCACCTAATCGAGAAATTGAGTTTGCTATTGATGTATAGCCTGGTACCTATCCGATATTGATTCCACCGTATTAGATGGCTTCGACATAGTTAAAGGAGTTAGAAACTCAATTGAGAGAGTTGTTAGATAAGGGTTTTATTCGATCGAGTGTTTCACTTTCGGGCGCTCTAGTGTTGTTTATAAAGAAGAATGATGGTAGTCTTCGCATGTGTATCGACTATCGACAGCTTAATAAGGTAACGGTGAAGAACCGATATCCCCTTCTGAGGATAGATGATCTATTTGACTAATTGCAAGGTGTACAATGGTTTTCTAAGATCGACTTGAGGTCAGGATAGCATCAACTTGGAATTAGAGGAGAGGATATTCATAAGACAACTTTTCAGACTAGATACGGTCATTATGAGTTTCTAGCAATGTCGTTTGGTTTGACTAACGCACCAGCAGCATTTATGGATTTAATGAACAGAGTGTTCAGACCATATCTAGATCGGTATGTCATTGTTTTTATTGACGACATTCTAATATATTTGAAGAGTAGGGAGGAGCACGATGACCACTTAAGGTTAGTCTTACAGACTTTGAAACAATATCATCTTTACGCTAAGTTCTCGAAGTGCAAGTTCTGGCTTGAACAAGTGGCATTTTTAGGTCATGTAGTGTCGTGAGAAGGTATAATGGTAGATCCTAAGAAAGTTGAGGTCGTACTACTTTAGGAGAGACCTAAGACAGTTACCGAGATTCAAAGTTTTCTTGGTTTGGCCGGGTATTATAGGAGGTTTATCCAATATTTTTCTAGGATTATTGCTCCTATGACTCTCTTAAATCAGAAAGGATTTAAATTTATTTGGTCTGCTAAGTGTGAGGAGAATTTTCAAAAGTTGAAGGAATGTTTGACAAGTGCCCCAGTATTAGCTTTACAGTCAAGCTCTGGAGGTTTCGCAGTATACTGTGATGCATCTACAGTTACTTAGGTTGTGTATTAATGCAATATGGCAATGTGAGTGCCTATGCATCAAGACAACTTAAGAAGCATAAGCAGAATGATCTAACGCATGATTTAGAGTTAGCAACAGTTGTGTTTGCACTTAAGATTTGGAGACATTATCTGTATGGAGAGCCTTTTGAGATTTTTACCGATCATAAGAGCTTGAAGTATATGTTTAGGCAACGAGATTTGAATTTGAGGCTAAGGCATTGGTTAGAATTGCTTAAGGATTGTGATTGCATTATATTGTATCATCCTGGCAAGGCCAACGTAGTTGTTGATGCTTTGAGTAGGAAGTTGATAGGTAGTTTAGCCCACATTTCTGTTGAGAGATGATCAACAATGTCAGAGTAGCAGAAGTTAATAGATAATGGAGTTGAATTAAATTGTGATGATTTAGGGGTGTTGTTTGGTCATATTGACGTAAGACTTTTGTTGTTAGATTGGATTCGTGATACTCAGAAGGAAGATACTGAGATTCAAGGTTTAATTGAAAAGGTTAAGGCATCTGATGTACCTGGGTTTAGTGTTGATTATTATGGAGTTCTTTGGTTTGGTTTGAGGTTGTGCGTACCATCTTCGTGTCATTTACACGAGAAAATTATAACCGAGGGTCATGACTCTGTATATTTTGTGCACCCATGATACATTAAGATGTATCAGGATCTTCAAGAATCTTATTAGTGGCCAGGGATGAACAAGGATATTAGTAAGTTCGTTAGTCGGTGTTTGACCTGTCAACAGGTTAAGTTTGAACATCAACGTCTATTTGGTTTATTACAGCAGTTACCCCTTCCGGAGTGGAAGTGGGATCGCATTACGATGGATTTTGTGGTTGGCTTACCGAAGACAACTTTTGGGTATGATTCTATTTGGGTGATCGTTGACCGATTGACGAAGTCTGTACAGTTTCTTTCTGTTACAACGACATATGGAGTGGCACGATTAGCAAAGTTATATATTGATATAATTTTATGTTCGCATGGTGTGCCAATTTCCATAGTAATTGACAGAGGAGCTCAGTTTACTTCGCAGTTTTGGCATAAACTGCAAGAAGAGTTAGGTACTCGATTAGAATTCAACACTGCTTTTCATCCGCGGGCTGTTGGACAATTGGAGCATACGATTCATACTCTGAAGGATATGTTGAGAGCGTGCGCTATGGATTTTGCTGGAAATTGGGATTTTCATTTGCCTTTGGTAGAGTTTTCATATAATAACTCATACCATTTAAGTACCGCTATGGCACCATATGAGGCACTGTATGGTAGGAAGTGTAGATCTCCTTTGTGTTGGGATGAAACTGGTGAAAGAGAGCCTTTAGGATCGGTTATTATTCTGGAGATGACTGAGAAGGTAAAATTGATTCAGCAATGGATTCAGACTGCTCATAGTCATCAGAAGATTTATGCTAACCCTAAGCGTAAACATTTGGAGTTTGAAGTAGGAGATCATGTATTTCTTAAGATATCGCCGATGAAGAGTGTGATGAGATTTGGGAAAAAGGGTAAGTTGAGACCTAGGTTCATTGATCCATTTGAGATCATTGGCCGAGTCGGAGCCGTTGCTTATGAATTATTGTTACCGCCTTAGTTTGCTTCTGTTCATCCATTGTTTCACATTTCACTTCTGAGAAAGTATATTTCTGATCTGTCACATGTTTTGGCGCCACAGTCTGTTGAGATTAGATCTTATCTATTATATGATGAGGTTCCAGTCCAGATTATTGACCGTCGGGTTAAGAGAGTCTGGAATAAGGAGATAGCTTTAATGAAATTTATCTAGAGGCATCATTAAGTTGAGGAGGCCACTTGAGAGGCCGAAGACAATATGCGACGTAGATATCCACACCTATTTGATTCTGCCGATTCATAGGCTTGTATTTTCTGCATTCTGAGTGTGTACTGTTTTCTGTCTTTGCATTCTGTTTCATTATTATGTCTCTGTATTCTCTGTATTTTTTGCATTGTCTGTTATATATTTACATATTCGAGTGAGTTAGAATGTTAGTTAGATTTTAGTATCTAGAATTCTTAGTAATCTAATTTGGAGATTTAAATTTTGTATTGGAGAATTTGGGTTAGATTTTGACTTAAGAATTTAGGCTTGATTTTAGGTTTGATTTGATTATTTGTAAATTCGATGATAAATTTGTTTTGAGGGAGGAAGTATGTAATACCTTGTTTTTCCGACTAAATATTTCGTTGAATTTTTTAACTAATTATTTATTTTTGAAGGATTTATTTTAAATTTTAAAGTGTTAATTAAATAATTAATAATATTTTTGGAGTGTTAAATTATTTTTTTATTATTTTTTATTATTATTTATTTTTTTATTGATGAAATTTATTTTAATTGAAAAAAGAAATAAAATAAGTGTAGAGGGTGAAAATTGGTCAAACATACATGTTTTGGGCTAAAAATGAGACTGGTCATTTAAATTAACTACATGTCGTTTTTCATTGTAAGTTTCGTTCGTATGGCGTTTCTGTCGTTTGAATTGAAACGGCATCGCTTTTCTGAACAGTATCTTTTTGCCTAGCTGAAAACGGTACCGTTTTGGTAAAACAAAACAGACTTCGTTGTGCCTTTATTTTTTTTAAACCGCTTTTCAGTTTGTTTTGTATGACTCCGCTTGATTGATTTTGGTCCCGTTAGTTTTATTATTATTCTTAGTAATTATTTTTGAAAAAAAAATATTATGTTCAAATGCATGTTGTATGCCATCTCTGCAAAATGTTTTGGAAAGGATTTTTGAACTAATACTAGTATGTATTAGTGTGTATATTTATATGGTATAAGTATATATGTGCATGTGGTATTTTCAAAAATATTTTCAAAATACTTATGTGAGTCCTAGAAGCGCTCTAGAGTGTTGTCCCTAACTGAATTTATTCACCTCATCCCATTAACATTTCAGGTTTTGTTGGTAGCAATCATCCAATCTTTCGCACTCATTGAGGCATCATTGTCAGCAATGAGTGCCCTATTGTTCGGTCTCTAGATTATCTGTTATGTTAGATGCTTCATACTAGATAGTAGGTTATGGTTATATATTTGTTAATATTCTGGTTAACTTATTTTACTTATAAATATTTATTTCGTATTTTCATACTATAATTATGCTTTACTATTAAAGAATATTACCCTTAAACTTTATATTTGTTAAATGGGCAAAATGCACCGCGGTCCCTGAGGTTTGACCATATCTCTCGTGCGGTCTCTCTATTTTCAAAACCCTTTGTTCCGGTCTCTCACTCTTAACTCTATTTGTTTTTTTAACAATTAAAGCGAAATGTCAACAATGCTCATGCCTAATAGTCAGAACTCCTTCCCTCTCTCTTATCTCTCTTTCATGCCTCCCTTTCACACTTTTTGTTCCCTTCTCTCTCTCTTTCCTCTCTCTCTCTCTCTCTCTCCCCTTCCTCACTTCCCCAAAAACGTGCACCACCACCAAGGTTGCTCGTAAGTCTGCCACAACCCTCACACTCCTTCTCGCTCTCTTCCAAACCACCAAACTACATAGCCACACACCTAATCCAACCCATTTTGAATCAAACTAACACCCAAATCATGACTGAAAGAAAGAAGAACCAAAGCAAGCCTCAAAACCATTTTGATATGCACCATTCTTCTTCGTCTTCAAATTGAAACGGGTTCATATGGGTTCACTCCCACCAACATCAGAGAACCATTCTTCACTACTGTAAAATCAGATCATCAACAACACAACCAAGTAAGCCAAACCAAAAAAAATCATGTCCTCATCATCACCACCACCATCCTCAAAATCAAAACACATCAGAGCACAATGATAAAGAAAAGACTAAAACCCATTTAGGTCTTTCAAATAACAATTGAAAGAAAAAAAATGACTTTCTCAGCTTCCTCTGTTTGCTTCTACAACTCCAACAACTTTCCTTGCAATTCACAAAACCCAGAACCAAGAATACAACAAACCTATAATCTTCAAAATCTATAGATAGAGATATGAGAGCCTAAGGGTGAGCTTGAGAGAGAGACATGCACTCTAAGGGCACATGATCGAGAAGCAGCGACAGCTTGAAGGGTTTTTGATACGGAACCTCTCTGAATAAGCTTGAGAACCCCTTTGATATTTGGACCTCCAACACATTAACAAGAAAATTCGGTTTCAACCCCTAAGAATGGTTAGAAATCATATTGCTTAGACGTTTTGATCAAAAATTGGAACCTAGAAAACTTGTTTCTAAAGCCCAATTTTGAAACACTCCACAAGAAGGTGATCAAATTCCTTGAATATTCCTTAAGCATGCATTATACTCAAGAACACAAAAACAAAAGCAAAAGTCTTTAGGTTTTAAAATGTCATCCAAAAATCTGTCCATATGGTTCGGTTATGGAATGATTAAATAACCTTACAAAAGCTGTCTTTGGTCGATTTGGACTCCTAGACAAAAGCCAATTACCATAATAAATATAGGACTCCTAATTGGATGCTACTTGCCATAAAATAAATACATAAAAATTAACCCAAATTACTCGTGTAAACAGAAGCAAATTGAGACATCCAAGCAGATTTGCAATGCAAATACAGTAACACAGACATTGCCCTAATTTTGGTGTGAACCTCAGGTTTTGGCACTGCTAATTGCAGCATGCACAAAGTCTTCACACTTAATAATACCACCAGATAGGACATCAGCCAGAACGCCGACAATATCAAACGCCTCCTGCATATCCGTGGCGGAGTTCATCTCATCAAGCCATGACAGCAACTCTTTGGAGAAGGCCACCATTTCTCTCACATTCAGCAGCCTTTCATTCATTACCACCTCCCAAGCCTCCATACTCGCACTCTCATCCTCACCTTCTGATCCTACAGAATCTCCTTCTGCTCTTACAGATGGCCCACTTGGTGTCTTTCTGACCTTTAAAAACCGCTGCAGCTGCTCTATCAAGCCAGTATATACAAGCATTGGTCGAATGATGGCCAGCAGTTCCTCAGCACTACAAGTTTCAGACGTGGTGCCTGCACTTGTTCCTCCTGATTCTATCCTTACTATGTTGCTTGTCGAGGAAAATGTACGAGATGCTGGTCTGCCATGAATATGCTGCATATATGCATGGTATACTCCACGCTGCAAGAAGGCGCGCCGATGTTGCAACCATGATTCATAGGACTCTGACAGAAGGGAGTTCACCATCATAAATTGGACAGTTTCTTCAGTTCCGATAGCAGATTGTGATACCGGAGTGGAAGCCCTAGAATCCAACGATGAAGTTAAATATGAAGATACAGTCTTGGCCATGCTACGACAATGGGATGGACTTCCCTGATCCAGAAGGTAACGGGCCATTTGAATCATGAAAGGTAGAAACCTGGAGTTGCTTTCCCTTCCACCACCTCTGCTTTCTGCGCTAAAAGATGCTCCTGTGGCAAATCGAGCAAGCATCTGTAATATAGACAGTTGAGCAGATATTAGTGATGCAAAAGAACACAACTGCTATCAATTTTAACTTTCTCACCAAAACATGTTAGACTTAGAATTAGAACAGCCAATGATGAATTCCTTACCAGAACAATGTCGTAAGTTAATAGACGAAGCCGGCTCCCATCAGCACGTCCAAGGGCATTGAGGTTATCCCAGTACAGATCAACATAACGGACATATTGCGAGAGTGGAACAGATGGGCCTCTGACTGGGAATAAGGAATTGCAAAGGGATTCATTGTTTCTAAGAGTTGCCCCCTCCCACTCTTTTTTTGGATTCTTCAAAGCAGCATCCGCTCTTTTGGCCTCCTGATGGCACTGAAAATGAATGATGTTGAAATAACTAACTGTGGTGTAAACGCACTCCCCGCGAGCACTTCCTGAAGTGCCAACTCCCAGATTCACCCGTTTGCTGTATGAGTAAACCCCCAGCAAGTCATTAGGTCTCAAACTATAACCCTCTCGACATACCATGCATGCCAACCCATCTTCCTCTTCTTCTACATCTTCCAAACCTTCTAGGATTGGTTGAGATACTACAATTCTCTCACCACCATCTGAAGCCATTTCTTGTCGCATTCCAAGTCCCTGTGAGAGTTAAGAAAGTAAGAAAAATAAAAGCAACTAAATGCTACCAATTAAAAAATTAATCAGGCATAGGCTTATTTCTCGTTTGCAGACAACCAAAAATATATAAGGAAAAAAAAACGCCAGACAGTTCTTGAACTTGCACAGCAACAAAGAAAGAACATGGAAATTACCTGAAGTAGTTCTTCTCTCTTTCTCAGAGCTCGACGCCTCATTTCATCCCTAGTGGCATGTCGCAATTTACTTACTTTCTCTGCCAAGAATCCATCCCCTTTACCCTCCTTGTTGGATAGTGTATCCAACAAATTTTCAGCTCTGGCCCCAATTTTGTTTTCACCAGCCACTCCCTCTAGAGCATGAAGTAATGGTAAAATTCCCCCCTCACCAATACACCTTTGAGTGGCCAAGTGCCCTGTTGATAATCCCCTCAGCATAGATAAAATATGTGGGACAGATGGAAGTTTTAAACCCAACGGCCATTCTTCTCTAGATTTTAATTCTTCTGCACTAGATTTAAACCCAGCCTGGCCTGTAACAGCAAACCCGTCCTTCAGATGTCTAATAGCAGCATATGTGATGCCTTTCTCTAGTATAATATCCTTCAACCGCTCCCCACAGGAACTTGTCTTTAGTGATTCTGATACCCTTACAAAATTTTCCACGGTGAACCTCTGCTTGGCTGCTTTCTGAGCAATGTTTTCATCATTGGGTTCATCCAGATGCCATTTCTGCAACTGATCAAATTCCCCCCAGTCTTGCAAATAGGGGTTGAAGTGCTCAACAAGTGCTTCCATAGCAGCAGGCTCACCATATGTCAGATAAGGCAAGATCCTAGCAACCATTGCAGTGTTCCTCTGCTGTTTATTTGATATTTTAAGGCCTGAAGGATGACACAATCTTTCCAGGAACATGAGAACTATTTTTTTGGCTTGTTCTCCAGTGCCAGTTTCCTCACTTGTAACAGTAAGAGCACTCTGAGTTATGCTAATATTATCACTCTCATTTGCCTCCAATGTCAGGCTCTCCACAATCAAAAGAATGCCTTCTGCTGACTCCATAGCATCCACAGAAAAGGCACACCTTGCTGTTTCAAGAAGAAGACCTAAAGCTCCCAGCCTTAGCAAGGCTCGTCTGTTCTCTCTTATTTTGCAACAATGCATGAGGAGATTAAGAACTGCAACCAACTGCTCTTGGTTGGACTTGAAATCATCTCTCAGCCGCTGTACATTAGATCTCAAATCAGATTGATCATGCTTCTTTTGCACAACCCAAAATTACCACAAAAGAACAACAGCTTGCTAATTTTCTAAGTAAACAAGTTAATAAAATCCTTAAAATGTCACAGACAGGAGATTAAAGCAAGTGGACTCTGCCAAGCACACAGAGTGATACAGTAGCAGTATATATTACATACAAATTCCAAGGAATTGTTAAACCAACCATAAATAATCTCAGAATACATATAGCAAATAGACCAATTCACAACCATCCATAAAATCTTTAATCTTACGATAAAATCAACTTCCAGATACATTCATCATCCATCAAGAACCAGGTGAATTCCCATACGCTCATCTGAAACAACTGCTGTCAAGTCTGATCTACTAATAATTGAAGTTTACAATTTTAGACTTGTAACAATTTTTAATCCCAAAAGAAAAAGTTCATCTTAACTCTTCTCTCAGTGAAGAGTTGGTTTTGAAATTTTACCCACCTTAAGAATTGCAATTGAAAACATAACTGTAGAAATATCAAATTTTTACACTCACAGATGCTTAAATACTTGGTGATAATTGAATTCTAATCCATATTTATCCAAAGAACACCGTTAAATTTTTAAGGTCCAAATAAATCGCCCTTAATCCAAATGAAAAGAAAAAACTGTTGCAGAAAAATCAAGCAAAATTAAAGCACGACTCATACTTAAAATCATCAACCTTTCATTTTGCACATTCACAAACTAAATTCTGGAACTTGCAATACAAGTCTGGAATGTTCATTACTTTTGCCTAACCATTTCACATTAAAATGACTCCCACCTAAAATTTGAACTAGGAACAACAAAAAAAAATCCTAACAAAATTTATAGCTCCCAAGTCCAAAAAGGTATTAGAATTACCCCATTTCACGAAAAATTCTACAGCATAACAGGCCAAGTTACTAACCTTTATCATGCCTAATAGAATTTCCAGCCCACCATATTCTCGAACAGCACCTACTATAGCAAGCTCAATCTCTGGATCTTGTGATTCTTCTCTATCTTCCTCCAATTCTTTGATCATAGGCTCGGTAGCTTCACCATCTAACCCCTAACATTTACGTCAAAACGAAAACAATTAATCAGTAATTTTTCAAGTTATAACAGCTTCTACGAGCTCAAACAGTTTAGAATTACTGTGCACACTCGAATCTAATCTTGTAAAACAAATTACACAAGAAAATACACAAATATTGGTGCATATCAGCTACATTAATAATCACAAGCATCATATTGGCGCATTTTTTTACAAGTGCAGACACTTCTTCTCAGTACAAATAAGCAGTAAATTATCAATTAGAAATGGTATTAGAAACCTGGAGTCGGTATGTCACTGTCATGGGCAGGCAATCTTTAGATGATGACACAGTGCTAGAGGATAACAAGGTAGAAGTGGTGATGGCAGAAGAGTGACTACTCGACTTCTTCCAGACTTTTTCATAAACTTGAGCAATGCTTAAATCAAGAGAGAGAATATTTCCAGCAACCAGCAACTCCATTCCATAGTCATCTTCAAGAAGTCCCAAGAGATCCAATTGATGGCAAATCTTATTCTTCACGTCACGCATCAAAGGACCGATCTCTGCACTTGAATACGGATTTTTAGTCATTGATCCCCTGATAAACTCTTCTTGAGTATGTGCCTTGTTCAGAACCAATAGATAGATCGACTCTGGTTTTGACGGACTAATCAAATTGCAAAGCTGCTCAAGGATAAACTGAAAAGACAATTGAACTTGGTCAAAATTAGATGATTTCAAGCTATGCTGACAAATAAAATGATAATTCACATGGATATCAAACAGTTGAGAAAAACCATCATAATAACATTTAATTAACTTCTTTTCCATTGTTCTATACACAATTTAAAATTTAACTACAAACAAAAGCAATTGATGGCATCAGCAATAACTTAATCTACTCAGTAAACCTTACCACATATCTCACATGGCACTAATAGATATTTAATTATTTCTTCAATGAATAATGAGTTTTATGTCAAATGCTGGCACACTTCCATTCAAATTGTAAAAATTAAAATGAAAAAAATAAAAATAAAAACAAATCTGTTGGAAAAAAAATAGAAGATAATGTCATACTACTTACCAGGCAAGTTCTTCCTTTTCTCTCTTCCCCATGTTTTTGGAGACCACAGATACAGGCTCTGATAAATTGACGTTTGTTTTCGTTGCTTCCAAGCAGAAGACCATCTAAAAGATCTTTCAGAAGGTGATTGCAATCACTTATCAACTTTGTCTTCTGCACTATCAGCCCGGGTATGACAATAAGGGCCTCCAGGACATTGGAAAGCAAATTCTCTTGCATGAATCTGTACCCACGACCAAACTATATCAGAATGAAATTATTTAAAACTTTAATCACTAAAATGAATCATCAAGCTAATGCGAGTACCTGGATCTGATATTGGGAACCTCCAAAAATTTACCCAGTAATTCTATAAGCTTATGAAGAATGAAACCCTGTGAAATGTCAATATGCAAACTCCTTTCTAGAGACTCAACATTAGTCACTTCTTGGGTAATAAGTTTACATATGGTAGTTAAACATCCACGCACAGTCAAGAACAGACGGGCATCTTCTGACTCAATCATCTTGAAAAGCAATTCAAAATATTCTGCTGCACTTTCACCCACAGCAAGCGTTGCTGGTAGCAAAGCCATGAGTAAGTTTAACAGCCTAAATCGTCTTGATGAACTATGAGCACATAGTAGACTAATGAGCATGCACATTTCTGATCTGATAGATTGGGAACAAGCACTAAGAACAAGTTCTGTCACCCATGATCCCAGCTCGAAAGCTGTCAAGTCACCCTTTGTTGTCTTACAAACATACCGTTTCCATCTAAGAGCATATTTGAGAGCCATGTACTCGTGTCTCTGAGTGCGAGATCTCTGGCCAGCACCTTTGACAGCTTGAGACACCTTGTACTGCCTTCTAACAAAATCAAGATAAGATGCTCCTCTCTCCCATTCTGAATAACTGAGTAATTGAATATCCTGAGTCTTATTGGAGGACTTCCAACTCTTCTCCAATGATTCCGGCACAATCTTATTACCACTGACAAGACCACTTAAAGATCCGGATTTATTGTTGTTTTCATCTTTCAGCTGTGGCGTGGAAGTAGACCTTCCTGTGCTTTGGTCTTTATCCCCTGCATCAGGTTTTGGAGGAGCACATGCTTGAGATATAATTCTCAGACAGGGGAGAATAATATGCTCTGCTATTGCAGGATGTTTGGCTCCCAATTTAATGGATGAAAATAACAGCTGAAAAACAACTCTTAATCTAGATTCCCAGAACTCATCAGCCAGGGAACACACTTCTGATAGCAATAATAACTCCTCACGAGTGGCCAGGGCAACATCCATAGAGCGATGGTGTTCAAGGCAGTACATGACTTTCTTCTGTATCAAGTTGTTCAATTCAGTCACAGCATTAATGTCACCTTCAGAGAGAGCACAAAGTACTGCTCTAGCTTGGACACGAGCAGTTTTAGGACCTTGATGAATGTTATTTTCAAACAACTCAGATAAAATGCCAGAAGCAACATGTAGTTTATTCGGATTGGGATCCTTTGACAGCACCTGCAATATATCTAAACATTGTGTCACAAAAGCCGTTGCACAGCCATAGCAATTATTTGGGGACCTAGAAACAACAAATCTCGATGCTGCAACTGCATTATCTGAATGTTTCTGGTGCAAGTAACTCATCAAAACTCGACGAAGTCCCTGAAGTGTCTGAACACTTTTACTGACAGAATCAAAAGCAGCTTTGCATTTCTCACCATATAAGACACCAAGAAGAGCAATCTTTCGGTTTATCTTGCAAGAAGGTCCAGGAAGAGAGATCATCATTTGCTGGACAGAATCTTTTTGTTGTGAATCCATTTCATTCTCACCAATGCTTGATACAATCTTCAGAAGGGACTTTTTGAAGCCCAAAAGTTGCTGGTATCTTCTATGAGCATTTTCTGATTCTGCTTCTATGGCTGCCAATCCTCTCTTCATATCTTCATCATTCTCCATATTATCAAATGTGAAACTTGGCTTTGCCATGAAATTAAATTCAAAGCGGCCATATTTGCTGTACCCACATTCATTACACAGAAAAGAATCTAGATTTTCATAATTTATGTTGCGG
>CAODLS014157989.1:0-18976 GCA_948243855.1 Flueggea neowawraea | reverse complement strand
TTGACTCAAAGCACAATATAAGAGTTGAGTGGCTTTGGCATTTTGACTTAGAGACTTCCAATCTTCATTGTTGAAGTCTTTATACTCCTTAGGTGTGCCATCTTCATTCTTGGGAATTTTTGGACCAAGAACAATCACCTTCAATAGCTCGATATCATATGATTGGATGAAAATAGTCATCCTTTTCTTCCAAGAATGGAAATTTGAGCCATGAAATAAAGGAGGGGTATAAAGAGAAGAACCAGATACATGTGGAGGAGAAGGACCGAAATCCATGTTGTTGATGTGGATCTTTGCTCCAAGGTTGTTAAGCCTTCTTGAATGGAGACCGGTTCTGATACCTCTTGTTGGAGAATTTTTTGTCTATTGGAATGGACAGTGGAAGCGACTTGAGAAGAGAGATAGAGAAATCAACACAAGAATTTATAGTGGTTTGGCCAACCGTACCTACGTCCACAACCTAAGTCTCACCACTTAGGATTTCCACTAAACGGAGATTGATTATGGCTCAATCCAACAAAGCCAATACACGAGGTTAATTCTGGCTCAACACCTCCAAGGCCTACACACTGTTGTTTTCTATAGGTTCACAACAAACCTCTAAACTGTTGTTTTCTATAGGCTCACAATAAACCTCTAAACTGTTGTTTTCTATAGGTTCACAACAAACCTCTACAGTGTTATTTTACTTAGGCTTAGAACAAACATTTCTCACACTCTCAAAGTGTATGTAAAACTATTTACAATAGATTGAAGCACTATACTAGAGTTGGATATTTGAGCTTGATGCTTGAACTTTGATCTCTAGCTTTATTGGTTGTTTTTCTTGGTTTAAATAGATAGGAAATTTGTCACAATGATTTGTAATGTTTTTCAACATGTTTCTTCCATTCTCTTGATGTATTTATAGCATTTCCATTCCATATGGCCGTTGGTGGTGACAAACTATCCGTTGGAGTGCATTTAATGCAGTTGCAGTTTTCTGTGACTCAGTTAACGTACGTTGCCATTTCAAGACGTATGTTGATCATGCTGCATTTCTAGTTTACGTACGTTGTACTGACCGTGACGTACGTTGATCATGTCTGCTTCCTAGATGACATACATTGCCTTTCCTCTGTGTACGTTGTGATCCTTCACTACGTACGTTGTGCATGTATGATGTACGTTGTTAAGGATCCAGTAGCCTCTGTTTGCATTCAGCTCTATGTCTATGTACGTTGCAGATTCTCTACGTACGTTGTGGCTTTATCCAACGTATGTTGATCACGATGTTTTCCAGAGAATGTACTTCAGCTTTATTGTAACGTACGTTGTTGCTTTGCAGAGCCTTGTTTCGTAACTCTAAGCCTTCGAACATGTTTCTCTTCAACTTAAACGTTTTGCTCTTCATCAAAACCTTTTGCTGATCATCAAAACACATAAGGAACTTATTGTTGATCACCTATGATCCAACATTGGGCTCATTAATGCGCGTTCTTCATCATCTATACATGCAGAAGAACATCAACGTGCATAGATGCTTCTGGTAGCGAACGTAGACGGTGCTCAAAAACTCTCAGCTCAACCTAGATCAACATTAATGTGCGTAGTTCCTCCCTACATTGCACATAGATGGCTCATTAACGCGCGTTCTTCATCATGATCAACACACGTACTACGTATACAAGGCATGTAGATGGCTCTGATTGCTTACGATTCATATCCAAGTGACGGCCAATCCGTGTAGAACTCTCTCAACACACTTAGACATGCTTAAACACATTTAGGGTCCATCTCCAATGTCGATCAATGTGCGCAGAACCTTCCTCTATGCACGCAGATGACTTTCAGCATGCCTAACGCACGCAGATTGCTTCCAAATGAATTGTACACTCCAAAAACCAAGATTCCTCACATCTAAAACACCCAGAAACCAGATGGATTTCTATAGTATTCCGACTATAATAGTATAGGATATTACATACTTCTTCCCTCAAAAGAAATCCGTCCTCAAATTTTGGAACAAAACAAAGCTAACTAAGATCGATCCCAAATTTCCAAAACAAAATCCAAATCAGAACCTCAACTCCTAACCACAAAGCATAACTAACACTCACTACAACTCGGCTCGCTCGGCCAAACGTACACATGCACAAGATGGTAATTCAAATACAGAAACCTATATGAACACACACACAAAAATAGAGATACTAAATGCAGAGACAGAAACTAACATTCAGAAACAAAGTGCAGAGACAGAATCAGATGCAGAAAGAGACAGAAGCTAAACTCACTGACCTAAGGATCAACAGAGTAGAAAAAAATGTGGATATATGTGCCGCATCTTGGCCTCGGCCTCTTAAGTGGCCTCTTCAACAGAGTGATGTCTCCATATCACTTTCACTGAAGCAATCTACTTGTTCCGTAACCTCTTAACTTTTCGATCGATAATCCTCACCGGATCCTCATCGTACCTCAGTCAACTGAGGTGCCAGAACATAAGATGGATCAGGAACATACTTCCTCAAAAGTAATATATGGAATACTGGATGAACAAAAGCAAACTAAGGCGGTAACGCCAACTCATAAGCAATAGCCCCAACTTGGCCAATAATTTTAAACAGACCAATGTATCTCAGGTTAAACTTGTCCTTCTTCCCAAATCTCATCATGCCTTTCATTGGTGACACTTTGAGAAATATATGGTCACCGATCTCAAACTCCAAATGTCTACGCTTTGGGTCAGCGTAACACTTTTGACGACTGTGAGCAGTTTGGATCCTCTGCTGGATCATCTTGACTTTCTCAATCATCTCTAAAATAAGATCTGGGCCCATAGGCTCTCTCTATCTGGCCTCGGCCCAACATAGAGGAGATCTACACTTCCTACCATATAATGCCTCATAAGGCGCCATCCCAATACTTGAATGGTACGAATTATTGTACGCAAACTCAACCAATGGCAAGTTAGAATCCCAAATCTCACCAAAATCCAAAGTGCACGCTCTCAACATATCCTCCAAAGTCTGAATAGTGCACTCGAACTGACCATCGGTCTACGAATGAAATGTCTTACTAAAGTCCAATCGAGTACCTAACTCCTCCTGTAGTTTACGCCAAAACTGTGACGTAAACTGGGGTCTTCTATCAGACACTATAGAGACCGACACCCTGTGTAGACATACAATCTGGTCGACATACTTTTTCGCCAATCGTGCCGCTCCATATGTCATCTTGACAAGCAGAAAGTGCGTGGATTTCATTAGTTGGTCTACGATAACCCAAATAGAATCATATCCAGATGATGTCCTCGGCAATCCAACTACAAAATCCATGGTGATGCAATCTCATATCTACTCTGGAAGAGGTAACTATTGCATCAACCTAGAAGGATGCTGGTGCTCAAACTTAACCTGCTGACAGCTTTGAAAATGAAATTTCAAAGTCCAAAACTTGTTGCTTGATCCACAAAATTTGAGCAACACAACCATCAACTGCTACATATTCAGATTTAGCAGTGGAGAGTGCAACACATTTTTGTTTCTTTGAGAACCAAGAAACTAGTGCATTGCCTAAGAATTGGCAAGTACCAGAAGTGCTTTTACTGTCTAATTGGCTTTCTACATGATCAACATCACTATAGCCAACTAATCAAAACACTCATTTCTAGGATACCATAAGCATACATTCTTAGTTCTAATCAGATATCTAAAAATTCTTTTTATAGCACTCAGGTGTGATTATTTTTGGACTAGATTGGAAATGGGCACCTAGACATACACTGAACATAATGTCTGGTCTACTAGCAGTAAGATAAAAGAGAGATCCAATCATACCTCTATAAAGTTTTTCATCTACTCCTTTTCCTTACTAATCTTTGGTGAGTTTGGTTGTAGTACTCATAGGAGTTGAAGTAGTTTTAGCTTTCTCCATCCCATATTTTTTCAACATGTCGCTGATGTATTTGCTTTGATTGATGAAGATGCCACTTTTTATCTGCTTGATTTGCAATCTGAGAAAGTGGCTAAGCTCTCCCATCATGCTTATTTCAAACTCCTTTTGCATTGGCTTTGAAAATTCATCACACAAAGATTTATTAGTAGCACCAAAAATTATATCATCAACATAAATCTGCACTAAGAGTAAATTACCATTTTGATGCAAAGTAAAGAGAGTATTATCAACTTTACCTCTACCAAAACCATTATCCAATAAGAATTGACTCAATCTTTCATACCAATCTCTAGGAGCTTGGCTTAATCCATATAGAGCCTTTTTGAGCTTGTACACATGGTTTGGATGGTGAGAATCTAAAAATCCAAGGGGTTGTTCCACGTATAACTCTACCTTGATGTATCCATTTAAGAAAGAAATTTTTACATCTATCTCGAACAACTTGAAGTCTTTCAAGCAGGCACACAGAATCCTGATAGCTTTTTATCTTACCCCTGGTGCAAAAAATTCCTCAAAATCTTTGTCTTCTTCTTGTAAACACCCTTAAGCCACTATCCTTGACTTGTTTGTGATCACTTTGCCTTCTTCATTCTCCTTGTTTCTGAACACCCATTTTTTTTTCCAATAACCATAACTTCATCTGGCCTTGGTACTAACTCCCATACCTCATTTCTTTTGAATTGATTTAGCTCAGCTTGTATGGATAGAATCCAATACTCATCTTTTAGAGCTTCATCAACTTTCTTTGGCACTACTTGAGAAATGAATGCAAAATTTGCAGCATGTTGCATAGCTGATCTAGTGGTGACTCCCTTTGATGCATCTCCTATAATAAGATCTTTTGAATATGACTTGGCATATCTCCATTCCTTAGGAAATTCTTTTGCTATCTCATCTTTAGAGTCATCTTGTATTGGTTTGGAAGTCTCTTATTGCTGATCATCGATTTTAAGATCCTTGATCTTTTCACCGACACCTAAACTTGCATCATGATCATCAATAATTATGGGCACAAAATTGTTAGTTTCATAAAAAACAACATGAATGGATTCTTCAACCTTCTCAAGCCTTTTGTTGTAAACTCTATAAGTTTTACTAATGGAGGAATATCCAAGGAAAATGCCTTCATCGGATTTAGAATCAAATTTTTCTAAGGCTTCTTTTCCATTGTTGTGGACAAAACATCTGCATCCAAATGCATGAAATATGAGATGTTAGGCTGCCTACCTTTCCATAACTCACAAGGAGTTCTTTTGAGTATGGATCGAATATATGCCCTATTCATTATATAACATGCGGTGTTAATCGCCTCGGCCCAAAAGTAATTGGGGAGGTTGTTTTCATTAAGCATGGTCCTAGTCATTTCTTGTGGAGTCCTATTATTTCTTTCAACAACACCATTCTGTTGAAGGGTCATTGGCTCAGAAAATTCATGACTAATACCATGCTCCTCACAATAGGTCTCAAATGGCTCACATGTAAACTCACTTCCTCTATCACTTCTAATTGAAGTAATAGCATATCCTTTTTCATTTTGAACATTCTTTCTATATAACTCAAATGCATGAAATGCCTTATTCTTATGAGCAATAAAGAATACCCAAGTGAATCTCGAAAAATCATCAATAATAACAAAGCAATATGTTTTACCACCTAGACTCAAGGTGCTCATAGGACCAAACAAATCTATATGCAACAATTATAATGGTCTAGATGTAGAAATGATATTCTTACTATGAAATGAAGACTTTGAATGCTTTCCCATGACACATGCATCACAAACTAGATCTTTCTCATAGTTGAGTTTCGACAATCTTTTGACTAAATCATACTTACTCAATTTTGAGATCATATGCATACTAGCATGTCCTAACCTCTTATGCCGTAACCAAGAATCATTGTTCACAACAACTAGACATTTTTCATTGAAGGCTTTAGAATCAAACAAATCAACAACATAAATATTATTTTGTCTAAAACCAGTGAACAAAACATCACCATTTGAATCACAAACGCTGCATTTGGTAGGCTTAAACACAAATTTTCAATTTATATCACAAAATTGACTAATGCTCAGTAAGTTGTGCTTCAATCGATCAACAAATAAGACATTATCAATGGTTAGGTTAGGAGACTTACCAACCTTACCTTTACCAATTATTTTACCTTTGCCATTATCATCAAATGTCACATAACCACCATTTCTTGTAGCAATTTATGAAAACATAGCTTCATCTCCAATCATATGATGAGAGCAGCAGCTGTCAAGATACCACATATTTTTCTTGGCCTTTGATCTCATGCACACCTACAAAGACATATCAACCTTTTGAAATTGGTACCCAAATCTTTTTGGGTCCTTGTAGGTTAGTTTTGACTAGATTAGGCACAATGGTTCCTTTTGGAACCCAAATTCTCTTAGTCTTAACATATCTAGTTAATCTCAACTTGCAAGTATGTGCAGTGTGTCCATAACCACCACAATAAGTGCATGCATTGTCGACTATGGTGCCATGTTTTACAAAAACAGTTTTAGAAGATTTTTTGGGTGTGAAATAGTTGTAGCCTAAGCCATGTTTGGACAGAGATTGTCTTTGAAATCCAAGTAGTTTCTCAAGGTTCTCTTTCCTGTTTGTAAGCTTAAAGGCAATGGAAGAAAAATTTTCAACTTCTTTCTTTAAAACTGAGTTTTCCTCAACCAAAGTCATTTTCTCTTTACTCAAAACATTCAATTTCACACTAAGGTCATTTAAAATTTTCTTTAAAGCAACATATTTGGCACCAAGTTTTTGGAATTCATCATGCAATTCATCAAAAAGCATTATATAGTTCATCAAAAGTGTAGTTTCCAATTACCTCATCTTCCTCATCACTTGAGGATTCATCTGTTTTTGCCATCAAGCACAAATTTGCCAGTTCTTTTGCCTTTTCATCCTCTTTTGAGCTATTGTCATCACTATCACTCTAGGTGGCCTTCATTGGCTTTCCTTTCTTTCTTTTTGGAAAACTTGGAGTTCTTTTTGACAAGAGGACATTCTTGCTTCACATGCTCGGGCTTGTTACACTTGTAACAAATAATTGAGCTTTCCTCTTTCAAGTCCTTTTTTTTATCCTTTTTGAAATCCCTTTTTGACTCTTCCTTTGATCCTTGATCTTTGTTCTTTTTCCACGGTTTGTTCCTTCTCAAGAATCTTCTAAATCTTCTGGCATACATAGTCATTTCCTCATCGTCACTGTCTTCTTCTTCTTCTTCCTTATCAGATTCTTCTACCTTGGATTTCAGATCCATTCATTTTCTTCTTTCACTTCTTGATGCTTGTTCTTCATCTTCTTGTAGTCCCATCTCGTGGGTAAGAAGAGAACCAAGAAGTTCTTCCAAGGGTAGTGTATTGAGGTCCTTTGCCTCCAAGATTGCATCTTTCTTTGATGCCCATGATTTTGGCAGAGCTCTTAAGATCTTTCTTACAACTTCTGAGTTTGAGTATGTCTTTCCAAGAGCCTATAGTCCATTCAAGATATCATTGAATCTGTCGAACATTTCTTTAAGTCCTTCATCTTCTTTCATTTTGAAAAGTTCATACTTGTGGAGAAGTAGTAAGACTTTATTCTCTTTTACTTGTGAAGTACCTTCATAAGTTATCTCTAAAGTCCTCCAGATTTCATGTGTAGTGCAGCACTGCTGGACTTTGTTAAACTGAGTCTTGCCAAGTGTACAAAACAGAATGTGCATAGCTTTGTTGTTGTAGCAGAACATTTTCTTGACATAATCCATCCATTCTATCTTCGGTTTGAGTGTTTCGACTCCATTCATAGTTTTTTTTTGGATATATGAACCTGTTTCTACTGCATCCCACACTTCTTCAACTTCGCATTTCAAGAATACCATCATTCTTGTCTTCTAGTAAACGTATTCACTGCCATAAAAAAATAGAGCTCTATTAATGGAAAACCCTTCATATTTAGACATATCTCCTAATGATGCCATTTTTTAGATCTTATACTCAAGGTGGTTAAGCCTTAAATATTGAGCACTTAGCTCTGATACCAAATGTAATCCCAATATGGCAATCCAAACGGGAAGGTGAATTGAATTTCTTGCTAAAGTTAAAACCTTTTTGAAATCTTTTTGAAGTTTTGAAAACCAAAACAATATATAAATCCAAAACTCAACTACACAGAATTGAAATAAAAAGAGAGTGAGAGATAAAAATCAAAGCTCAATATTTATAGTGGTTCAGTCATCTTTGACCTACGTCCACTCGTCTAGCTCACTAGAGAGTTTGAATCCACTAAACATCCTCACTTCTGGGTGGAGGCAAACCGTTTACATTATCTTGTTTTTCAGGCTCACAAGAAAACTTTCAACACCTTGTTTTTACTGGCCAAAACAAGAAAACCAAACTTCTTTGTTTTTCAATAAACCAAACAAAGCAAACCTATTATATCTTCAAGCATTACAACCAAAGCTTGATTGCAAAAAGTATTCTTAGATGGAAAATAATATTCCTACACCAACTTAGAAACAAATAGCAAATCAACAACTCAGTTGACAACTAAGAACTCAAGAACACAATGAGAGAGATAGTCAAAAATCAAAATGGCAAAGCTTGGACACTCTCAAAAAATTGTTCTTTTTTTTTTTACCTCATGATTGGGGATGTCTATTTATAGATGCTCTCACAAAACTAGCTGTTGTAAATTCCAAAGTAACTGTTGTGAGAGAGTTGTAAAATGCTGACATTATTGATGTTAGCCCGTACTACGTGCGTACCACTGATGATGTGTGCATAGTTCATGAGTTCATCAGAGTTCTACATGCAATTTTTTTTTCTTTCTGCGTGCATTGTATATATTCCAGTAGCCACTGCTTATCATCAGGTATCAGCTATGTGCATAGAACTTTCTTCTGCATCCACAGATCTTTAGTTCTGTGTGTGCTACATCGATTTCTACGTACGTTGACCTGTCTCCAAAGATCATACCTTGATTTCTCTCATGACCGTGTTAGAGAATTTTCAAATTCAAATTCTAGAGGAGCATCTTGATTTTGTCAGCTAGTCTAGATCATCCTCGTCTAAATGCTTGGCATGCCTTGCTATGTGCATAGATCTATGTGCTCTCCTGACATCAGCTGAATCATTGTTAGAGAATATTCCCGTTTGAAAATCTGACATATTGAAACATAATTTGACTTTATCTCAGACAGTTTTTATCTTCGTCTACGTTCGTTGAGAACTATTATGCGTGCATAGCACAATCTCTTCAAAGATGTCTCTTTTGCTCTTCTACGTGCACACTACTGATGTAGAACGTGATCAGGCTTGTCTCGTGAGTTCTTTTTAGTTTGCCTTATGACCTCATCTATGTGTATAGATCAATGTTTTACGTGTATAGTATCAAGTGGCCTTCAAACTAGTAGATGTCTCTTCTTCAAAGTTTCTAATTAAGTGTGACAACACTAGTGCCATCAATATTTCCAAGAACCCAATTCATCATTAAAGGACAAAGCATATAGATATAAAACATCATTTTATTTGTGACCATGTTCTCAAGAGAGATATTGAACTTGAATTTATTGCATCAACTGATCAACTTGCTGATATTTTAACAAAACCTCTTGATGAAAAGAATTTTGTGTCTATTCGTAGGAGAATTGGTATGTGTGATTTGAATGAGTTTTGATTATCTGTGCACAATTTATTTTCATCTGCATTCATGCAAACATATACATTAAAATTATCCTTATGCAAAATGAGATCATTGAAGCTGGAAGGAACAAGGTGTTAGATCATGGGTGATCAACATTAAGTGCCTTTTATGTTTTGATGATGTGCAAAATATTTGACTTAGAGTGGAACACGTTGGAAAGCTCAGAACTGTAAATCAAGCCACTAGAAGTGCCACAACCTACGTTATCTATGTATAACGTATGTCACGGTGAAGAGCAATGTATGTGACAAATGTACAACGTACGTAGACATGGAGCTGAATGCAAACAGAAGCCATTGGAATGCTGAAGTGCCAATACAACGTACGTTAGGGAATGACAACGTACGTCATCTGAAATGTGGCTATGATCAAATTACGTTAAGGACGGTCAACGTACATAGACTTGGAGAATTTGCAGACAATGTACATAGAGTGTGTACGACGTACATTATGAATGGACCAGAAGTCTGCAACGGCTATAAATACACTCCAACGGCTAGTTTCACTACACCAACGGTCAAATGGCTTGGAAAAGCTATAAATACATCAAGGAAGGGAAAAAGATGTGGATGATCATATGCTTTCAAGTCCCAAATATTTTCATCATTCCATCACCCCCAAAACACCAAATTCAAGCTAGAGAGAAGATCAAGAGCATCAATCAAACACATGTACTCCTAGCATAGAGCTTTCAACTTTTGTAAACAGTTTTGTAAACTCTCTGAGAGTGGGGAATGTTTGTTGTGAACCTATGGAAAACAATATTGTAATGGCTTTAGAGGTTTGAGCCGAAATCAACCTTGGGTAGGTTTTAGAGGTGTGAGCCGCAATCAACCTTGTAGGCCTTGGAGGTGTTGAGCCGGGAATCAACCTTGTGTATTGGCTTTGTTGGATTGAGCTGGAATCAATCTCCGTTATATTGGAAATCCCAAGTAGTGAGACTTAGGTAGTGGACGTAGGCATACTTGGCTGAACCACTATAAATTGCGGTGTTTTTTTCTCTCTTCTGTTCAACTTGCTTCTGCTCTCCAAACTTAACCAAGGCATCCTCGGAAAAATTCTCCAACAAGTGGTATCAGAGACTGTCTCCGTTCTATAAGGCTTAACATCATTGGAGCAAAGATCCTACATCATTGGAGATGCCAATATTGGAACTATCTTATCATCTCTTTCAATTCCTCTCATTTTTATTGATATTATTATGTTTTTATTAGGTGGAGAAATGATATTTGTAAAATATTACAAACAATGTGAAAATTGTTTTCTAAGAGGGAGAGAAAAGAAAATTTTGAAAATTTGCATAAATTATTTTTGATAGGGGGAGTGAAAATTTTAAATTTTTTTATATGATCACATATGTTTGTATGTTCCTAACCTTTTGACAAGGATGAAATCCTTGATCAAATTTGTTGCCTTTGATGTAGTGCTTAAATTCTTCAAAGTTTTGACATCATCAAAAAGAGGGAGATTGTTGGATCATGGGTGATCAACATTAAGTTCCTTGTATGTTTTGATGATGTGCAAAATATTTGACTTAGAGTGGAACATGTTGGAAAGCTCGGAACTGCAAATCAAGCCACTGGAAGTGCCACAACGTACGTTATCTATGTACAACGTACATCACGGTGAAGTGCATCGTACGTGACAAATGCACAATATACATAGACATAGAGCTGAATGAAAACAGAAGCCACTGGAATGCTGAAGTGCCAATACAACTTACGTTTGGGAATGACAACGTATGTCACCTGGAGATGTGGCTATGATCAACGTACATCAAGGAAGGTCAACGTATGTAGACCTCGAGAATTTGCAGACAACGTATATAGAGTGTGTACGACATACGTTATGAATGGTCCAAAAGTCTGCAATGGCTATAAACACACTCCAATGGCTAGTTTCATTACACGAACGGTCAAATGGCTTGAAAAAACTATAAATACATTAAGGAATGTGAGAAAAAGTGGATGATCATATGCTTTTAAGTCCCAAATGTTTTAATCATTCCATCACCCCCCAAACACCAAATTCAAGTTAGAGAGAAGATCAAGAGCATCAATCAAACACATGTACTCCTAACATAGAGCTTTCAGCTTTTGTAAACAGTTTTGTAAACTCTTTGAGAGTGGGGAAGGTTTGTTGTGAACCTATGGAAAACAACATTGTAATGGCTTTAGAGGTTTGAGCCGAAATTAACCTTGGGTAGGCTTTAGAGGTGTTGAGCCGGGAATCAACCTCGTGTATTGGCTTTGTTGGATTGAGCTAGAATCAATCTCTGTTATAATGGAAATCCTACATAGTGAGACTTAGGTAGTGAACGTAGGTATGTTTGGTTGAACCACTCTAAATTGCGGTGTTGTTTTTCTCTCTTCACTTCAACTTGCTTTCGCTATCCAAACTTAACCAAGGCATCCCCGGGAAAATTCTCCAACACAAGGTTCTAAGTGTTGGTTTATACAAGTACACTGTGCGCATTGAAGGTGGCATAATGCATATAGTTGGTGGTCTGATGTTCCTGAGTTTATCATTTTTGGCTACTAAGTGCATTGAAGTAGTGCCATGTACGCAGATCATCATGTTCCCCCATAGAAAAAGCTCTGGATTCGTGCTACGCACGTTGAAAAGTGTGCTATGTACATTGATGATTATGGGTATCTACTGGAAGTTGTCTAGAGTTGTACTATGTGCGTTACATGACATACTGTGCACATTGTCCATTATGGAATCAGTTATGAAACTTCAAAGGTGATGGCTCTAAGTGCGTTGTACTGAGTACAAAGTACATAGGGAATTACGTAGTAGCACTGGGTTCAGATGGTGCAAATCTACGGACATAGAAAGGTATGCAATGTACGTAGAAGGACTCACGTAATATCTTTCTATGCACACTATGTCTAAACTGAAGTATGGATCTATGTATGTAGAAGGGAACAAGGTACATAGATGCCATTTTGTCTAATTAGTGTGCGTAGAATATGTTGCTGTGAATGTTGAATTTAACCCAAATCCACGTCTAAGTGCTTTGAACAGTTCTACCAAAAGCCATGTCTAAGTGCGTTGAACAGTTCTATATCTGAACAGTTCTACCCAAAGTCACGTCTAAGTGCGTTGAAGAATATACTATGTATGTAGGTCTTCACAAACTTATAAATAATGTACATAGCATGACCGTCTGTGCACGTAGATGTTTTTTACCTAATAAAAACCTAAATTATAGCTTATCAATTCACTTCAAATCTAAATCCTAATTTCATTTCCAACAATTTGTTCTCTTAACTCAAATCTCATTCTCCACCAAAATCACACCTCCGACAGTTCCAAACTCTCAAACCCACTCACAAGTTTCAAAATTCCTTTAAAATACAAAACCCTAACACTCTGTACATTCTCTCTTTCTCACAACTCGCGTAGCAACAACTGTTCAAATGGTGCCAAAGAAGAAATCTGAGGTTCAAATGAAGATGGTTCACAATACACAAAACAAATCTGAAAAAGAAGAAGCCTTAAGAGGACTAAAGAGACCCGAAAGCTTGAGGGACCAACTGGTTTTCACAAAATAAGGTACTATTGTTTGCGCTCCCTCTAAGAAATCGAAGAAGCAGAAAGGGTAATGACGGAGTATGAGTTTGATTTGAAGAGATTTGTACATGGTAGAGCTACCAAGTTATTCAAACACTTGCAGCATGTCAAGTTCTCATATTCTAAAGTTTTTGATTTTCGGTCTCTCAAAGAAGGAGGTCTGGATATTGAGGAAGACTTCCATCAGTTTGGGCTAAGAGACTTCTGTGTAGAGGCATCAAAATTCTACCCGGAGTTGATCAGGGAATTTTATGCCAATGCTAGACAATGGGTTAATGAGGATGCTGAAGACATTCTGTACTATCAGACATTGGGGTACAAAGTAGAGTGAATGACGTTGAATTTGTTATTGATGAAAAGTTGTTCAACAAATTATTCATATTACCTCTGGTTGGAGTCAGAGTAAAATGTGATAAGGGTGTCAAATAGTACGTTGATATGGAAGGGAATACGATTGTGGTTGACACCACCAAAAGCCAATGAATATATGTTTGATCAATTTGTAGTTGTGAAGCTGGACAAGAAAGTCAGATTGCTAGACTAGAACGATTTTGAAGTGAAGTGGAGGATGGTTCATACAACATTTACCAAGATTCTTCAGCTAAAGTCACGCAATCAATCTCCTTTCACCAACCAAGATGAAATCACCATGTATATGCTGATGAAAGGAGAACAAGTTAACTTTGCTTAGGTGGTTGTCGATTGGATTTTGGACAAGGTCAAGAACTTTAATCTTCCAACATTTGCGGCTCCAAATAGGCAGCGAGAAGAGAGCATGCCATTTGGGAGTCATCTCACTCGCACTTTTCAGTTATTCAAGGTAAATGTCGATGGCTGTAACACACGGTAGGTGATTGAATCAAGGAAAATCATAATAGAATCTCTGAAGAACATGAAACTGTGCATAACGGTTGGAAGAGGATATGTTTTCTAGCCTTATATCAAAGAAGAAGATGAAATGTTCCATAAGAGAGATGAATTTAGAAAACCAAAGCCAGATGAGATGATTTTTGTAAGAAAAGTCTTTGAAGAGAAAAGAAAAGTGCAAAAGAAGATTGAAACACAACCTGGGGCTGAGGTTCAACCTGAACCAGAAAAAGGCGAAGGATCATAAAGGGATGAGGAGCCCTTTGCCAGAATTAGTCAAATTAATGCCTTGACACATGACTTTCAGGAATTCAAAGCAGCATCAGAGGCCTTTCAAGCTGAGACTAGAGTGAATTTCAAAACGGTGATCAATTTGCTTCAAGCAAATTTCACTGCCTTAGAGAGTCTCAAAGTTGAAAGGGGTAGTTGTTCCCTCACCACGAGTGCCTACTTCTAGTCTTTAAGAGCATCCAATAGAGAAAACTGATGAAGAAAAGGAAAACAAGATGACACTCCAGCAAGCAAGGGAAATTCTTTAACTCTACAAGGATTTGGTTGGTGATCTTAATGAGGACTCCACAAATTCCACAAATTAATGAGTTTGCAACTGAAGCGCCTAGAATTCAGGAGGAACTAATATATATGGTTGAAGAACTTGAAGAAGAGTTGGCTGGGAATGATTATGAATTAGTTGATTTAAATGAGCCAGCTGCGAATGAGGCTCATGTTGAAGCAACACATGTCGAGGATCCAATCGCTAAACTAGAAAAAGTTGCTGATGAAGAAATGTTTGAAGCTCCAGCGATGGAACCTGAGGTACCTCTGGCAAAGATGCAAGAGCTGAGTTTGAGGTGCCAGTAGCAGAGGCAAGCATTGAATATGAGGTGCCAGTGGTAGAGACAAGAGTTGAATATGAGGTGCTAGTAACAGAGGCAAGAGCTGAGTCTGAGGTGCCAATGAAAGAGGCAATCATTGAATCTAAGGTGTCAGTGGTAGAGGTAAGAGTTGAAACTGCAGTGCCAATGAAAGAGGAAAGACCTGCAACTGAGACTCTTACTGCTGTGCCCCCTGAACCACAATCAGAGCAGAAAAAATATGACCATCTTCATCTTCTCAAAGACAATCAAGTATTTATAAAGATCTCGAGCAGTTGAAGAAAATGAGGGAAGACTTTATGCGAAAATTCGCCGATAAGGATTTCAAGGCATCCACCTCATCTTCTAATTTTGATTCCAGTGACACTTTAGATTGGGGGTTTCCTTTTCCTCCATCAGGTCCTCCAACTCAACAAATTCCAGTACCTGAACCAGCCATTAATCCAGCTGACATCGCACGTGATAGAACTCATCACAAATGAATCAGGGCACTAGAAAAATTGCTAGAGCAAGAGCGAGCCAAATTTGCCAGCATGCCTCAGATTCTTGAAGTAATTGAATGATTGGATGACGATGATGATGATGAGGAATAAGTTTTCGATCTCTTTTTTTGCATTTTTCTAGTCCGACAAACTATTCACGAGGCTGCACCAAATTTGACTGGGCAAGATACAACAAACGTTCTTTCTCGCTTAGTGCTCGATCTTCAGGATTAAGATTCACAGTCTTCCAAACCCACTCAATGATCCCCTATTGAATCAGATCCACATTTTATGCATACATCTTGCACTTCATATCTATTTTGTGTTTTTCTGTGTATATATGATCTATGTATGTATGATCTATCAATGACATTGATGATTTCCAAATTTCTATCGCTTTGATTATGACAAAAAGGGGGAGAAAAATGTGCCAAGAGTTTGTTGTTGAATTGTGTTATTAATGAATATGTGCTCTGATATGATAAATTCACTTGCTCTGATATATACTTTGATGCTCTGATATATTGTGTACTAAAAATAGGACAAGGCTTAACAACATTGATGAAATTTTTATCCAAATTGTCTTTTAGTAATTTAAAAATAGGAGCATTGATTGAGAGGGAGTGCAAACTCTTTCAATGTTTTGTTATCATAAAAAATGGGGAGAATGTTGAACCAGTTTTGGTTAACATCTAAACTCCTGTATTTTGATATTTTACAAAACACTTGAAATAGTTAAGCTATGGACATTCTACAACCCTCTAAGCACATTGAAGGATGATCTAAGCACTTTGAATAAAGACCTATGCACTTTGATCATATATGAAGTATTCAGAGATTTCTAGAATTTACGCTATGCACATAGAAGAACATACAATGCACGTAGAATAAGTGTTATGCCCATAGAAGGCACTGCAATCAGACGTATTATATCATTAGGCATAATGATCCAAACTTATGTTGTGTGCTTTGTATAAAGACCAATGCAAGTAGTAAAGAAGAGACATCTACTGGTTTGAAGGCCACTTGATACTAGGCACACAGAAAATTGATCTATGCACGTAAACGGGGTCATATGGCAAACTAAAAAGAACTCATGAAACAAGCCTGGTCACTTTCTACATCAGTGGTGTGCGCGTAGAAGAGCAAAAGAGACATCTTTGAGGAGATTGTGCTATGCACGCAGAATAGTTCTCAACGCACGTAGACGAAGTTGACAACTGTCTGAGATAAAGCCAAATTCTTTTGCAGTATGTTAGATTTTCAAATGGGAATATTGTCTGACAATGATTCAGATGATGTCAGGAGAGCACATAGATCTATGCACATAGCAAGACATGCCAAGCATGTAGACGAGGATGATCTAGACTAGCTGACAAAATCAAGACGTTCCTTAGGAATTTGAATTTGAAAATTCTCTGACACGGTCACGAGAGAAACCAAGGTATGATCTTTGGAGACATTTCAATGCACGTAGAACTCGATTTAGTGCACACAGAACTAAAGATCCGTGGACGCAAAAGAAAGGTCTATGCACATAGCTAATACCTAATGATAAGCAGTGGCTACTGGAATATATACAATGCACACATAAGAAAACATTGCATGTAGAAATCTGATGAACTCATGAACTACACATACAGCACCGGTGGTACGCAGAAGTTTGCTTTGTTTTGTTTGGTTCCTTGAAAAACAAAGAAGTTTGCTTTTCTTGTTTTGTCCAAGAGAAACAAGGTGTTGAAGATTTTCTTGTGAGCCTGAAAAACAAGAGATTGTAAAAGGCTTGCCTCCACCAGGAAGTGAGGAAGTTTAGTGGATTCAAACTCCCTAGTGAGCTAGAGGAGTGGACGTAGGTCAAGGATGACCGAACCACTATAAATATTGGACTTTGATTTTCTATCTCTCACTCTCTTTTTATTTCAGTTCTGTGTAGTTGTGTTTTGGATTTATATATTTTTTTGGTTTTCAAAATCCCAAAAAGATTTCAAAAAGGTTTTAACTTTAGCAAGAAATTTAATTCACCCCCCTCTTGGATTGCCATGTTGGGATTACATTAGAGACTAGTCCTTATATTCTGAAGAAGACTGTGGATGGAACTTAAACTCTAAAATTGAAATCAGAATGGACTAACTATGATAAGAATATATTGTGTTACAACAACAATGCAATGCACATCCTATTCTATGCCTTAAGCAAGACCCAGTTTAACAAAGTCCAATAATGCTCAACCGTACATGAGATCTGGAGGACTCTGGAGATTAAATATGAAGGTACATCATAAATTAAAGAAAATAAAGTGTCACTCCTAGTTTATAAATATGAATTGTTTCAGATGAAAGAGGAAGAAGGCATTCAAGAGATGTTTGATAGATTCAATGACATCTTGAATGGCTTAAAAGCACTTGGAAAACATATTCCAACTCAGAACTATTGAGAAAGGTTTTGAGAGCACTACCAAAGTCTTAGGCATCAAAGAAAGATGCAATCTTGGAAGCAAAAGATCTCAACACGCTACCTTTGGAAGAATTACTGGGTTCACTCCTTACACACGAGATGGGTCTACATGAAGATGAAGAACAATCTTCTAAAAGTGATAAAAGAAGAGGAATGACTTTTAAGTAAAAAAATCATTGAAGATTCTGAGGATGGAGAAGAAGAAGACAACGACGATGAAGAAATGACAATGTATGCAAGGAGGTTCAAACGGTTCATAAGGAAGAACAAACCATGTAAAGAGAAAATGGTTTTTGATGAATTCTGAAAACTTGTCGCCAAATACGTTGCCTTAAAGAAAATTCAAATGATCTTGGTGTGAAATTAAATGCCTTGAGTAAAGAGAAAATGGCTTTCATTGAGGAGAATTTGCTTTTAAAGAAAGAGGTTGAAAATTTTTCTTTTATTGCCTTTAAGCTTACAAATGGGAAAGATTGAGAAACTACTTGGATCTCAAAGAGAATCTCTATCCAAACATGTCTTGGGCTACAACTCTTTCACACCTAAAAATCCTTCTAAAACTGTTTTTGTAAAACAAGACACCATAGTTGACAATGCATGTACTTATTCTGGTGATTGTGGACACATTGCACATACTTACAAGTTAAGACTAACTAGATATGTTGGGACTAAAAGGATTTGGGTTCTAAAAGGAAAAATTGTGCCCAACATAGTCAAGACTAACCTACAAGGACCCAAAAATATTTGGGTACCAATTTCGAAAGTTTGATGTGTCTTTGTAGGTGTGCATAAGAGCATAGGTCAAGAAAAAAACATATGGTATCTTGATAGTGGAACCTCTCATCACATGACAGGAGATCAAGAAATGTTCACAGAAATTTCTTCAAAAATGGTGGATATGTGACATTCGGGGATAATGCCAAAGGTAAAATCATTGGTGAAGGTAAGGTTGGTAAGTCTCCTAACCCAACCATTGATAATGTGTTGCTCATTGATGGCTTAAGGCATAATTTGCTAAAAATCAGTCAATTTTGTGACAAGGACTACAAAGTTGTGTTTGAAACCAGTAAATGC
>CAODLS014157821.1:0-21003 GCA_948243855.1 Flueggea neowawraea | reverse complement strand
TTGGTTGTAAATTATAACTTTTATATTATGTTGTATGAATATAGTATTTCATATTATCTCGGGTATTTTTTAATCTATTATTCTAAATTGATGATAAATTATTTGTTAAGTTAATTAATTAAATTTAAACTACAGATAAACAGATACCTTGTGGGTAGGATACGAGTAATAATTTTTGTTTACGGGTAGGGTATGGATACATAATATGAACTACGAGTATGAGTAAGGATATTGGTATACCATACCCATACCCTACACATTGCCATCCCTATTCTTATCCCATTTCATCAAATATTGGTTTTGTAATATCCCGTACTTTCCAATTATGATTCCTATGGTTTTTGAATTTGGCATGGATGACTTTTGGAAATACCAGTGGATGGTGTATGATGTTCATGATGAGATCATGTTAGGTTGGATGTTGTTAAGCGTTGGAAATGATTCGGGACAAATTCGGTAGTAAGATAAGTCAAGAAGAGAGAAACAAAGCATCTTACGTACGTAAGGCTAAGCCTAACGTACGTAAGACAGACATAACTCATGTACGTGAGAAAGAGGTGTCAGGTACGTGAGATAGGCTCCCAAGATGATTCAAGTACGTGAGATTTGGGGGTGACGTACGTGAGGTCGGGTCTGGTACGTCCAGAATTGATTTTGAGCCCCGATAACGTACGTGAGATGTCCAGACACGTACATAAGGGTACCCTAACATACGTGAGACATAGATTGACATATGTGAGATGTGTTTCAAACGTCTTTAAAGCGTCCAACAAACCCGACTTTCTCATTTACTACTCTTCCCATTCACTCAAAACTCTCTCAATTTGTCTGAAACTTCAGAGCTTGGTTCATCCATAACCATTTTAAGAGGTAAGATTACATCTCTTTCTTGGGTTTAACATCTCTTTCATGCATTAATCCATAAAATTTGTTTTGGCCCAAACGGGTCCAAGGTTCAGATTTTTGAATGATTTTGAGTTAATGGATGCTAAGGGTTGTTAGATTATAGTTCATTGAGGTTAAAGGAACATGTTTAGAGCCTTGAATCTACAGATTTGATGAGTTATTGTGTTGGCTAGGGTTAGGTTCGGTTTTGATAATTTTTGTGATGATTTGGAGTTTGTTTGATGAGACTGATGGTAGATTAATGTTTCTGAAGGTGTTTAGGAGTAATGTGGGTGATTGGTTACATCGAGTATTGATCGAATTGAAAGTTGATATTTTTGAGAATGAAATTTTATGTTTGCCATTTTTGTAATTTCTAGAAAGTTAAAGTCAGATTTGTAATTTCAGAAACTTGAGCTCTAGAAATGTAATTTTAAAAAAGTTAAGGTATAGATTTGTAATTTTTAGAATTATGGGGACTAACTTGTAATTTTACAAGTTAAGGATTAAAGAGTAATTTTTGAGGGTTTAGGGATGAATTTGGAAATTCTAACTTATGGAGGACCTTTTGGTAGTTTAAGATTTATTTTTAGACTATATGGAGATTTGCTAAGTCTCGGGGACTAAGGTGTAATTTTACAGTGGTTGGAGACCAAACTATAATTTTACGAAGATTATGGATTTATGATCGAGGGTGACAGATTCACATTTGATATATGTTTTCAGCGGTTATGAGAGTTTGCATTGCATTTGCATATCATACATTTTGTATGGCCACAATACCACATTTTGATATATGTTATGTATGTCAATGTTCAGCTTCATGTTTGTACCAGTGAGGCCAGCCACCGGCAAGTGGGGATTGATTGGCGATTGCACTTGGATTTCTAGGTGAGTGGATAACAGCTTCAGACGCATAGGTTGTGTCTTGAAACTCCTATTATGTTTTATGATGTGCTGAACATGATTATAAAGGTGGACTAATTTAAGGATTGGTTAAATGAATAAAATGATTATATGATTTTTATAATCAACCCTATGTTTTATGAAATGAATATATATATGTATTATATATCTTTCCTATTATTTCAAATGATGAAATGCATGTCTACGATTTATGCTATGCAAGATTATGATTTTATTTTTATGATACGGGACACCTATGCTACGGGGTCGAAGTAGTCTTTGGTATACTAATGATATATGTACTATGAAATCCCAGCTACCAGGGATGCCGGTAGCCACGTGTTCTAATCCAACACGTGAATTGTTATGATAGTGGTCGGATCCAAATCACTCATGTTATATAATGCCATGAGCACACCCATGTTATATGGTGTCACGAGCACACCCATAATTATGGTCCCTTATCAAAGCTATATGTTTTCACTATGAAACCATGTTTTAAGAATCGAAATGATTATTAAGTAAGTTTTCATGCTTGCTAGATGCTTTGCTTGCGAACGATTTCGAAATGACTTTCGAAAAGATATTACTTATAGCATGTATATGTATATGTATACGTCTATACCTGCGTGTGTTATTTTAAACTATTTTCAAAACAATCTTTGTGAGGCACGTATGAGACGGTCTGGAGTGTTTTCCCTCACTAGGCCATGACCCCGTTCTTTCTATGTTTACTGTTGGTTTTATTCCACAGGTTCACTACTTTTGGCTACAACAACTTTTCCTCATTTTGGATACCAGTGAGGTGTCATTTGGTTAGTGATGCCCTTTTGATCAGGCTCTTATGCTTATGATGTTAGAGCTATACACCGGGAATATTGTCGGGTTACTGAGTTGCCTTTATACTTTGATGTATTTTGATTTATCGCGATATTTATATATGTTTTGAATATTTTTATCTATGATATATGTTTATTCTATTGTATGTTTTAAATAATAAATATTTTGATTAAATAAATATTTTAATCAACTGAATTTGGGTAGTAATTTATGATCCATGAGGCTTGTGCGAGATGAGTCGGGCTTCCATAGACGGTTCGCCTCATACGCCGGTCACAAGCTCGCAATGGGTCGTGACAGGTTTCAAGTGTCTAGTTCTTTTTGTTGATGAATTTATTTAGTTTGTTTAGATTTATTTTCTTAAAACAAAAGATTTGTATTGATAACTTTATCCTTTTTAAAAGTTTTGTGGAAAAGTAATTAGATACATCCATGAAAGCCTTTTCTTTACCACAAAATTTATATGACTAAATTAAATTATAATCGGCCGAACTCGACTTTTTGTATCAAATTTTTATTTTTTTTAAGTATTGACTCATTTACTAAGTAAGTAAAATGAAATTTTGATATGTCTAAATGTAATTCAAAAGCTTAAGCAAATTATTTATAAATTGAAATGTCAAGTTTAATCACAAATTTGAGGTCAAACTCATCTAATTAATATATTATGTTGTCAATCCTATTTTAACTTTTTTATGTATATGAATACTACTATTTTAGAAATAAGTACTAAGTAGGTTTATATTTTAGGACTGCAAACAACTCTAATGTTGACGGGTTGTATATTCGATCTCCAGTTGAAAAAAATAAAATAACTTATAAAAAAATAGGTTTGTACTGTATGAGTAAACTAAAGTTAATTATATTTTAAAAAATAAGACAAAAATAAATATTTTAAAAAATATTATAAAAAATATCTCAATGCTTTTGGATCTCTTGTTTTCTTTCTTGTTGTATTTAGATGTAAAGTTTTACTACAAAAAATGGTGATATGTAAACAATCAATTTTTTTTGCTTAATAAATTAATATTAATTTTGTGTAAAAAATAAAGTTACTAATAAAATGCTAGTTGTGATCATAAATTGTTATCACAAATGTTTTTTCTATTATATGTACTCATCTAAAATTTATACCTACAGCACTTACGTATAAAAAATATTATCATATCATCACTTCATTAATGGAAAAAGGGGAAAAAATGGCAATGACTATGCTATATACAAAATAAAAGTTTAATGGCCAAATTAAAAACTGGCGGGCAAAGCTCACTTACTATATTATATACATTCTTGATCATTAGATGTTTGTTGTGGTATTTTAGAAGTATAAAAGTTAATGTTGTTTGAAACAAGTTTTTTCTCCTAGTTTTGAGTTTTGCTTTAGTAGCTCTATGATAGAATTATATTTAAATTTTTTATGACCAATTATCAAACATAACGTGATTGTAAATATAACTTATATTTGAATTAGGAAATAAAATTTGTTTGACGATAATTTAGCCTATTTTTTTGGATAATTAAGGGCATTTTTTACTATATATTTTTGGATTTTTCAACATTCATATTTATCTATTTGTATTGGTGTAATTTTGCGTTAGGGGCATAAAAATATGATCAAAGATGAAGGGGAGTTAAAGGAGAGCTGATAATGCGGTGTTTTGATATATTGTTTAAAATGTTAATTTTTATGATGGTAATTGATGTATCCTAAATTTACACATATAATTGAGCAAGAACTTGTGCATTTTCACCTCATAATTTATGCTTTTATCGTGAAATTTATACATTTCTTGCAATCTTTGTAGGATGGAAGGTTTTGTGTGAAATGAGGTAAAAAAGGCATAAAAGATACACAAATGTTAAAAGCTTGAAGAGAGTTAAAAGGTGGCGAGGCAGTAGCTGGCCACGGTCATGAAGCTGACTGTGGCCACCCGTGAGGAGCACACCAAATTAGGCAGAGGCGAGCCACGATCATGGCATTGATCGTGGCTCTAACCATGGCACAAGGAAGAGAAGAGAAATTCAAGCTAAGGCAAGCCACGATCATGGAGCTGATCGTGGACCAAGCCACCAACAATGCTCGAGAAGTAGAAGCGAGCCACGGTCATGGCTTCTGAGTGCCACGACTGTGGCCACCTGGGCAAAAGAGAGAGAAAGTTACGTGAATAGGACTATGAGTGAGGACCAAAAACACACTAAAGAAGGGAATTTTTGTCTAATCTTTATTAGGGTTTTGGGCAGTCATGTGAGGTGTATAAATACTCTCTCACTATCCATTTTAGCCAACTCTTACATCATAGAACAATTATTCTCTATTGTCATTCATCTTTTTAGCTTCTTGAAGAACGTTTTTCGAGGGTTTGAGAAGAAGAAAGAAAACTCAACTACCCAAGGCTTCTATATTTGAAAATCTTCATTAAAGGTTCTTGGGTTTTGTTGTTCTTGACTTTTTCTCTTTTGTATTAGCATTTTTAATATGTTTTTAATGGATATAAATTTTTTTATGTTTATATTTATTTTAATGTGTTAGCTTAATTTTCTTAGTTATGGCGTAAAAATGTAGGTTAGGATGATGATTTTGTTATGCTAATGGTTGGGCTTTGTGCTTTTTCATTTATATTTATCTTTTGAAGTGCGGTTGGTTCATTGACTTGTTTAATTTGATTATAACTTATATTGGCCACCTAGGTTATAGTTATAGAAAATCCAATTGAAGAATCAAGAGATGAAGGTTGGTGAGGTTACAAGCAATAAATTTGTGAGTGTTAGGATATAAATATTCAATGCCCACAAAGTGATGAAATGCCTAAGATTCTTAATGACTCTAATTTAATTAAGTGATGCCGAGAGGACCCTCTTAATAAATGTAGAGATTGTTTATTGACCTTGAGAGATGCTTTAGACTAGAGCAATTGTGAGAATACCCAATGCTTGAACCCAATTTATTAGCTTAGCAAAATTAGAGTCCTAATCGAAACCTTGAAATCCCAACATCTTTCTCATATTGAAATTGTCTTTTATATTCTAGTTTTATTTTTTTTTTGCATTGTGTTTTGTTTTAATCACCAAAATTTCCAAAACCAACCATGTATTTTCTTGTTTTTGTTTTCGTTTTTTATCACAATTAATTCACGTTCTCCAAGGATTCGATACCCGAGGATTACTTGAGGGTTTAAACTGCATCAATTCTTGTGCACTTGGAAGAAGCCGATCAAGTTTTTGGCGTCGTTGCCAGAGATCGGTCCTTTTAATTGTGATATTTTGTTTATTTTCACTTGTTTGTTTGTTTTTTTTTTCAGGTTTTATATGAATTTGAGGTGAACTCAAAACTTGGAGAATATTGAAATCATACTTTTAATACCAAAAATTGAAAGGTTGTTCCGTGTTAATTGTGTCACTACAAGGAGAGAAAGAACGACTGAGGATCCAAGGCCTAGGATTTAACATGAGAATGAAGAAGGAATGGGGATATTGTCGGGAGTTGGAATGGGGAATCAATGCCGATTAGAATGAACATGTTAGAAATTCAAAGACCGATTATTAGAGCATCACCTTCTTGCATTCGTTTGAGTCCGGCAGCCCGCAACTATGAATTGAAGAAAACACATTTTAATATGTTGTCATCTTTCAATGGACTACCAAGAGAGAATCCACTCACATTCTTAAGGGAGTTCTATACTACCATTTCACAGGCTTTTTGCAAGTGCACAAGAATCGATGTAGTTTTAACCCTCAAGTATTCCTCGGGTATCGAATCCTCGGAGAACGTGTATTAATTACTACTGAAAAAGAAAACAAAAATAATAAAACTCATGGTTGGTTTTTGGATTTTTTATTGAAGAAAGCAAAACAATAAACAAACAATTGAAAGCTAGAGTTTAAAATGAGGAGATCAATAAGAGAAAGATGTTGGAGCTTCTAGATTTAGGCTAGGGAATTCAATAGTGTTCTCTCCACTATGCTAGTTTGGAGCCTCTCTCAAGGTCTTCTAAACCATTCCTACATTAATTAAGAGGGCGCTCTTGGCCTCACTTATATTAATTAGGGTCATTAGGCTATTAAAGAGTTTCATCAAACACCTTGTGGGCAAAGTAACATCTCTATTCTAAACCTCACAAGTTTAATGGTTGTAGCCTCATTTAGTCTTCATCTCTCAATACATCAACTAAACTTAACTAAAATATGACTAAGTTGGACAATCTAAGTCACAATCAAATAAAACAACTCATCAAACCAACCCTACAAATCAATAGATAGGCAATATTATTCAAAGCAACAACCCCAATCAACAACCAAGCCAAATCCTCATCCCTAGCTTATATCTTTACACCCAACTAAGAAAATTAAGCTAGCATTATGAAATGAACCATAAAAGCATTGATATCCATTAAAAATAACATTAAGTATTCATATACAAAAAGGGAAAGTTAAAGAGAGCAAGACCAAAGAACCTTTGATTATAGATTTCAAATATGCTAGCCTTGGGTAGTTGAATTCTCTTTCCTTCTCCTTAACTTTAACCTAGTTTGACAAGAAAATAAAGAGAATGCTTCAAAAGGAAAAACCTTAGATTAGGAATTCAAAAGATGATGTAAAGATCCCTAAATGAATGCAAGAGAGGGCTTTTATACCATTTGTCCAAGTCACAAAGCCCTATAAGAAATGTCTTAAAAATGCCCTTTGGTCCCCACATGATTCTCCTTTTTCGTACATTCTTTCTTCTAAATTTCAGCGTTTCACAACCGTAATGTTTGGAGTGTCACAACCATGACAAAAGTTAACATATGCATGAACAAGTAGTGTAGGACTTGCATTTGCATATAGTAGAATAAAAGCATGTTTAAATTCTTACATTGCATATCATGAAATAAAGTTAGGAGGTGTGGATATACCCTTACATGAATATTTCTTATTGCTCTAACCTTTTGTGTATTTCATTGTCCAAATCAATAACTTGTCCAAAATGACGTTAAATTGCATTCCCGTCTGAAATAATGTTAAACTACTTGCCATGGAACACATCAACACTAAAGATGCAATCAACAATGGAGCATATAGAAGCATTTCTAAATCCTCTCTTTTAATTTTATGCTTATATATGTCTGGGCATTGTCTCATTTGATTATATACTTGTGTAGCGTGATCCAGACTTACATTTGGTGAACATTGTTTCAAAAATAAGTATGGGGGAGGGTTTAACTTTGGATGTTTAGTTGATTGTTTTGATGTGCTATTTGTGTGGTAATTTGAGTTGATTCTCGCTTAATTTGTGCTTAATTTATGCCAATTTTATTTTTAGAATACATTGAATTCATGAAGAATATGATTGATTAATTGAGAAATTTTGGAAGCATAATTGAGAATACATTTGGTGAACATTTGAGAAATTTTGTAGTGTATAAGTATACTTTTAAAATGATTAATTGAGAAATAGTTGTTATTTGTTAATTATGTGAACATCAACTTGGCATTTTTAAGTTACAAAGTCGGGAGTTCATTTATCAACAACTTTAATCTATTAGTGGTGGTACAGTAAAGGCCTTCAAAAGTGGTTGTGCTTTAATGAGTAAATTTGTGAATTGGACTAAGCTTGGCCTAATTAAAGAATTAAGTTCTTTACGCATTAAATTTTTTGTGTGGAAGGGCTCTATTGATAAACGAAAGTTAATTGTTCCCTCATGGAAAAAGTGTTGCTTGCCTATTCGGGAAGGTGGTCTTGGCTTACAACAGCTTAAAGTTATGAATGAAGCCCTTCTTGGAAAGCTCTGCTGGCGAGTCATGATTATAAACTCGCTTCTTAGCTCCTACGTGAATCGCCGATTTGTTGATCTTGCAAGCCGGCCTCTCACAACCTATTTTTCCTCTTCGATCTGGACTTCCATTAATTTAATTTACTCTCGTATTGGCGAGGATGCTTTATGGTTGTTGAGTAAGTAGAGCACGGGGGGGGGGGGAGCTTTTGGTATGGTAAGTGGTTAGACCTCCCACTCATAGATCACCTCCGCTTGCCAGTTACGTCCCTCACTGGAACCGTTTCAGACTACACCTTGGCTGGGGAGTGGCACATCCCATGGCATTTTCGGCTTGCTTTCCCGTAGGTTGTTTCAGACATTGAAAAGGTTAAATTTCTTGGAAAGGGATTTCCAGATACTTATGTTTGGAAGCATGCAGTAGATGGGTCCGTCACTTCTAAGATTCTTTATGAGCATTGGCCACACAAAGGCTCTACGACGCCTTGCCTGAAGCAAATATGGGCTAAGTTCATTCCTCCATCACATTCCCTAATTTGTCGGAAAGCTATCTCAAAGAAACTTGCCACAAGTGATGATTTGATGAGGAAAGGGCTCCATTTTGCTTCCCTGTGTAGACTCTATGGGGTAGCCTATGAATCCCATCATCATATTTTCTGGGCTTGTGTTTTTACTTAGTCGGTTTAGAAATCAATGGGGGCGGCTTTTGGCTTCAATTTTTGCCTAGCTGATTCTCTGGAAAGCTTCATTATACTAGCCATTTATGCTCCATTCAGTCCACAATTATTTGCACTCTGTCGTACATCACTTGTTTCAGTCATTTGGCTGCTTTGGATAACGAGGAACATGGCTATTTTTTATGACAAGGTACCAAACATTCATCTTTTCTTACGATCAATCTGGCACTGTTTGGTGGATTGTAGTAGTTTTCGGGTCTGTTACATGTTTAATTCATCATCTGAATTGCAAGTTCTTAAGAATTTTAACATAGATGGTATTTCGCGGAAGGCTCCACAAATCCTGTCGGTTCAGTGGCAGCATCTGTCGGCGGCATGGGTTAAGGTAAACACTGATGGATCCTACTCGTATGAAAGTGGGAGATCGGGTGCAGGTGGCGTATTCTGTAACTCTCGCGGATTTTCGCTTGGTTGCTTTGCTTTTCCAACCGGTAATGCCTTGGCTTTTATATCAGAATTAAAAGCTTCTATTTTTGCAATATCTAAAGCCTGGGAAATGGGACGGCGCCAACTATGGGTAGAAAATGATTCTCCTTATGTGGTTAACCTTATTCGGCTGAGCTCTGATGTGGTGTCGTGGGAGTTAAAGCTTGACTGGTCTCGATGCCTTGAATTTATGGCTTGTATATTTGTTTGGTGCAAGAATTCTTGGCCTTTTCAAAGTCTAATTGTATTCTTGTCTTAAGTTTTAAATTGGTTTGCCTGAGGACAAACAAATGATTAAGTGTGGGGAAATTTGATGTATCGTAAATTTACACACATAATTGAACAAGAACTTGTGCATTTTCACCTGATAATTTGTGCTTTTTATTGTGAAATTTATACATTTCTTACAATCTTTTTAGGATGGAAGGTTTTGTGTGAAATGAAGTAAAAAAAGGCATAAAAGGCACACAAATTTTAAAAGCTTGAAGAAAGTTAAAAGTTGGCAAGACAGTAGTTGGCCACGGTCATAGAGCTTATTGTGGCCAAAATGTGGCCACCCTTGAAAAGTACACCAAATTAGGCAGAGGCAAGCCACGCTCATGGCACTGATCGTGGCACAAGGAAGAAAAGAACAATTCAAGTTGAGGCAAGCCACAATCATGGAGCTGATCATTGAGCAAGCCACCAACAATGCATGAAAAGCATAAGCGAGCCACGATCATTGCTTCTGAGTGCCACGACCATGGCCACCTGGGCAGAAGAGAGAGAAAGTTGCGTGAATAGGACAAGGAGTGGGGACCAAAAGCACACTAAAGAAGATCATTTTTGTCTAATCTTTACTAGGGTTTTGGGCACTCATGTGAGGTGTATAAATACTCTCTCATTATCCATTTTAGCCAACTCTTACATCATAGAACAATTATTCTCTATTGCCATTCATCTTTTTAGCTTCTTGAAGAGCGTTTTTCTAGGGTTTAAAAAGAGGAAAGAAAACCCAACTACCCAAGGCTTCTATATTTGAAAATCTTCATTAAAAGTTCTTGGGTTTTGTTATTCTTGACTTTCCTCTTTTGTATTAGCATTTTTAATATGTTTTTAATGGATATAAATGTTTTTAGGTTTATTTTTATTTTTAATATGTTAGCTTAATTTTCTTAGTTGGGGCGTAAAGATGTAGGTTAGGATGATGATTTTGATATGCTAATGATTGGGCTTTGTGCTTTTTCATTTATATTTATCTTTTAAAGTGTGGTTGATTCATTGACTTGTTTAATTTGATTATAATTTAGATTGACCTAGGTTATAGTTTTAGCAAATCCAATTGAAGAATCAAGAGATGAAGGCGGGTGAGGTTACAAGCAATGAATTTGTGAATGTTAGGATATAAATATTCAATTTCGACAAAGTGTTCGATGAAATGCCTAAGATTCTTAATGACTCTAATTTAATTAAGTGAGGCCAAGAGGACCCTCTTAATAAATGTAGAGATTGTTTATTGATTTTGAGAGAGGCTTTAGACTAGAACAATGTTGAGAATACCCAATCATTGAACCCAATTTATTAACTTAGCAAAATTAGAGTCCTAACTGAAACCTTGAAACCCTAACGTCTTTCTCATATTGAAATTGTCTTTTAAACTCTAGTTTTCTTTTTTTTTTTGCATTGAGTTTTGTTTTAATCAACCAAAATTTCCAAAACCAACGGTATGTTTTCTTGTTTTTGTTTTCTTTTTCGATCCCAATTAATTCATGTTCTCCGAAAATTCGATACCCAATGATTTCTTGAGGGTTTAAAACTACATCGATTCTTGTGCACTTGCAAGAAGCCGATCAGTAATCTTGTGAAAGATTTATTAAAAATTTAAAGATTTTATATTTTTTAACAAAATTTTAAAACCATGATAAAAATGTAATTTGAACAAGTTAGCATTTTCTTTTAATTAATTGAGTTTGTAGAACTAAAAGCAGCCAATTTTGCAATTACGACAGTTCGGGATAAGGGATGAGATAACCTCTGGATATAGAGTGATTTGACTTCTATAGTAAATTTAATTCGGTCAAGATCTATTGTGGTACCATGAGAGTTAAAGGTTGATTGGTCCAGGTGCCTCCATTTGATGTGCTCCATGCAGATGGTCACAACCCATATTTTCAGGAGGGAAATCAATTGATAGACAATTAAGCAAACTTTGGTAGAGAAGCTACTCAACATTGGTGGATTCCATTGGCACCGTTTTGCTCCTCTCTGCTCTATCATGATATATGTAGAAAGGAACATTTTGGCTTTGTCAACTAGCCTTTTGCTTGTATTATTCCGCTGGGTTGTACTCTGTCAACAAACATTTTCTTTTGCTATTTAATAATATTCAAAGAATAAGAGTATGAAGAGCTCGATGAGATGGTGTTAACTTAATTGAGTTAATTTAATGCGGTAATGTATTCTTGTTACGCTCGTTTGCACATAAAAAAAATTAAATGAGCCCCTCACAGGAATTTTGAATGTGCATGATTATTGAATCCAAATCAAACTGATTGTGGACAAATTGCGACCAAATACAATTGAGTTTTTTTTTTAAATGAAAATACAATTTGAGTTATCTTAGAAAAAAATCTTAATAATAAAAAAATTAAGTGTAATGGCACGCTCATCTTATGGTAGAGAATAGAGATTTGTAGAACAAATTTTATTCTATGCCAAATAAAAGCACCTTAAAAAAATATTTCATTTATGTTAGTATTGACCAATGAGAAGGTTATTTGGCATGTCGTCTTCCACAAAATTCAATTTATGGTAGTTGAATAGTTTTTCTGGGTTAAGATGGACAGGGACTGACTGAGGTAGTTCCTCGTTTACACACAAAATTCAAAATTCCTTACTTATTTTTTTTGTGTTTTTTTATTTAATCATAAAAAATTCGGAAGTTCTCATCATCTGCAAATGAAATAAACATTTGGTTAATTTTTTTTCTAATTATTTAATATTGAAAGATGCTGAATTTAATTCTATGCACTTTGCCAAGTATATTTTTATAAGTCATCCTATTTGTTCTCAATAAGAATTAAAATTTTTATTTTACAAAATCGAAGTTGTAACCAGTCTAATAAATTACAAATTCATTAATTTTACCAAATATTATTATTCTAGTTGAAGGAATCTTATATCGGTTTAACTAATAAACAGTATAATAAATAGGTTCGATTTACTAACTTCGACTCCAGCGGAAGCTTGCAGCGGAGCAGGACCAGTTCTATGTTGGTCTTGCGAGCAAACTACTGTTGAAATGTCAACGGGAGTGCTCGGTTGTTTTACAGTCTAAATGTCACACGTGATCTGTGTAGGACTCGGGACAGGAGGCCGAACCTCTCTCTTTCTCTCTTTATATGTTGAAGTTGTTGAATAAGAGGAAGGAGCAAAGCTCCTTATATAAGCCTCTAACGGGCTAACGGGCCTAATGGACCCAACAAGCTCATTTCATCCCTAACTCAATTGGGCTTGTCAATTGGCCTTGGTTCACGTTTCGGTTCACACCTTGACTAACCGAGTTTGATTCTCCTTAATTGGACTTTCCAATTGGTCTCGCCCATGGCCTTGGTTCACACCTCGACCGACCAAGTTCGGTTCACCCGTCATGGGCGGACAATTTTTTCCAACATCTCCCACTCGCACATGACGGTACCTTAACTCGTCATGTATCATGATGAAACTAATTCTAATCATGATGAAGATCTTGTGTCATACAGGCAAATAGACCGCACAACCAGCATACGATGAGAGCGTAATTGTTATACACCTGTTAGGGTTATATAACAGCTCATATCTCAATCCTGCTAGAAGATGTCTCTCATAGAGCAGCTCCTTTCTACCAAAGTGTATGCAACAGTAGCACAAACTGCTGGAAACGTATGCCTTCTCCTAGTTCGTAACAACACAATCGTTACTTTCGAACTACTCGATCTCACGAAAGCTTTACTCATAGTTCACACATCATGTGTCACACTACATGAGAGTCAACTAAGCAAACTTTTGAGACTAGTGCGAATATGTCTAGAAACAAACTTCCTCTCTTACACTAGACAATCCACATAACTAAGTTTACTTTCCCAGCTTGACACGCTTGGTCGAATCAATTATGACCATTAACGGCAAGCTAGAGTAGACAAACTTAACTACATGTTTTGAATGTGTTAAGGGTTCTAAGGGTAGGTAGTGTCGAGAACCACATGTTCACTATAGGGTCTCACACTAGAAAAAGTGAGATCGTTTATCAATCTTTTCCATCCCTATGGTCATGTATATAACACATATGGTATGATCATATGTTGTGGTGTTGTTTCCTTGCCTTGGATGAGCGCATGTTTATGCAACATTATAAACACCACACAGAAGTTTCGGTTACGATGCATTTTACCATCTAACCTTAATCCACACTTGACAGGATTACTTCTGGTTTTAAGATAGAATATACTAAAAGTCTCTCAATTTTAGTAGCTGATCATTTAATGATCGGCATAGGAATTCATCATATGGTGTATGACTCTTTACATACAAATTTTTATTGCCATTTTACAATGAACTCACGACTGTAAAATGTAAGACGACCTCTTGATTATGAACGTGAACAAGATCTCACTCTACATTCAAAACCAGCCTCATCTTAGTTCTTCCCCCAACAAACTAGGAAAACTAATATAAACACCCGTGTGAGTGGGTTACTTCTCTGTCCAACATGTTTTCACACGTAATGCTACAACAAATGTCAAATCTCAACATTTACGCTCATGTATTGCCCACAATGATCTTATTAAAGATCATGTTTTAAAGGAATTACACACTTCGTGTGTCATACGGGTCTTAAGGAACTTATTCCTGTTGCGTTTCTTATGAGAATAAACATCTAATATGTGCAATGAAAAACAACAATATCATCACAAGAAACACCCAGGAACATTGTATGTAATCATAATTAATAAAAGGAGGTTGAATATATGTACCTTTTAACCTAGCTGAATTGCTTTTTCTCCAAAAGCTGGAATTGCCGAATTTGTTTCTCCTTTGTTTATGTTGAGCTGAATTGATATAGGGACTATCAAAAGACGACTCCTTTCTACTCTCACACACACGCAAGATTGATGGTTATGGCCACGTGTGCTAGTACTAAAAGACTCTCTTTCTTGTCTAGTGAAATTCGATTTTGGAAAAGAAAAAGAAACGTTTTTCTTTTCCTCCCTTTTGTGATTGCCAAACCCTAAGTAAGCCAACCCTTAGTGAGAATCAAACTCTCTCTTTTATATTTTAGGGTTTCGGCTAAGGAATGATAGAAAACCCTAGCCAAATTTGGAGTGTGCAAGAATCAAATTCTCTTTCCTTCAAATTAGGGTTTCGGCTAGGAAAGACAATGAGAGAAAATAGGAGTGTCACTCAACCCTAACCCTAGCCGAATTTGGAGTATATGAGAGAGGATCAAATCCCTCCTCTTTCCCTTTTAGGTCACGATAAGGAAGGGAGAAACTAGCCCAAATCCTCTCTTCCTTTTCTTTCCTTTTAAGTTAACTAATTAAATCTTATTAATTAATTACTCTTCTTAATAATATCCCCATAAGGCCGAATTCTTAATCATCCTCAATGGGTGTGCTGAATTTCATATTAGGCCCATTTAATTATGTTTTAATCATTAACATAAATTAATGGTCCGGCAAGAAAAACATTCTTATTAACATAAATTAATGGCCCGGCAAGAAAAACATTCTTAGCCCTAACCCAGATCTTTATTGTGTGTGATCATGTATGTTCATTCAATGTTGGCAATGAGCCTCATGGATCATAACTTACTACCCAAAACATTTAATTAAAACATTTATTAATTAAAAACTTACGATAAGAAAATCGATGGCATAATCATATATCATAATAAAATATCCAAAACATATATATCGTAATATATCAAAATACATCAAGAGTAAAAACACAACCCAGTAATCCGACAACATCCTGGTGTAGAGCTCTAACATGAATACATAAGAGCCCGATCAAAAGGGTGTCACTAACCAAATAACACCTCACTAATATCCAATATGCCAAAAAAAGTTGCTGGAGCCAAAAACGATAAACCTGCGGAATATAATCAACAGTAAACATAGAAAGAAAAGGGATCAGGGCCCAGTGGGGGAAAACACTCCAGACAGCCTCATACGTGTCTCACAAAGACTGTTTTGAAAACAATTTAAAATACCACATGCATGTATAGACGTATACATATACATATGCATGCTATAAGTAATAGCTTTTCGAAAGTCACAAGCAAAGCATCTAGCAAGCATGAAAACATACTTAATAATCATTTCGATTCTTAAAACATGGTTTCATAGTGAAAACATATAGTTTTGATAAGGGACCATAATCATGGGTGTGCTCGTGGCACCATATAACATGGGTATGCTCATGGCACCATATAACATGAGTGATGTGGACTCGGCCACTATCATAACAATTCACGTGTTGGTTCAGAACACATGGCTACCGGCATCCCTGGTAGCTGGGATTTCAAAGTACATATATCATTGGTATACCAAAGGCTACTTCGACCCCGTAGCATAGATGTCCCGTATCATAAAAACAAAACCATAATCTTACATAGCATAAATCATCGACATGCATTTCATCATTTGAAATCATAAGAAAGATATATATATATATATATATATATATATATCATAAAACATAGGGTTGATTATAAAAATCACATAATCATTTTATTCATTTAACAAATCCTTAGATTAGTCCATTTTCATAATCATGTTCAACACATCATAAAACATAATAGGAGTTTCAAGACACAGTCTATGTGTCTAAAGATGCTATCCACTCATATGGAAATCCAAGTGCAATTGCCAATCAAGCCCCACTTGTTGTGGCTGGCCTCGCTGGCAGAAACATGAAGCTGAACATGGACATACATAACATATATCAAAATATGGTATTGTGGACTATACCAAATGTATGATATGAAAATCCAATTCAAACTCCCATAATCGTTGAAAACATATATCGGACGTGCATCCATCTCCCTGGATCATAAATTTATAATCTATGTAAAATTACAGTTTGGTCGCCGACCACTTTAAAATTATGACTTAGTCTCCGAGACTTTGCAAATCTCCATATAGTCCTCAAAGTATCGTTAAACTACCAAGAAGTCCTCCATAAGTTAGAATTTCCAAATCCATCCCTGAACCCTCAGAACTTACTCTTTAATCCTTAACTTGTAAAATTACAAGTTAGTCCCCATAATTCTAGAAATTACAAATCTATACCTTAACTTTTCCAAAATTATATTTCTAGAGCTCAAGTTTCTGAAATTACAAATCTGACTTCAACTTTTCAGAAATTACAAAAATAGCGAACCATAAAGTTTCATTCTCAAAAATATTGAACTTTCGATTCGATCAATACCCGATGTAATCAATCACCCACATTACTCCTAAACACCTTCAGAAGCATTAATCTACCATCAATCTCATCAAACAAACTCCAAATCATCAAAACCGAACCTAACCCTATCCAACACAATAACTCATCAAATATGTATATTTAAGGCTCCAAACATGTTCCTTTAACCTCAATGAACTCTAATCTAACGACCCTTAGCATCCATTAACTCAGAATCTTTCAAAAATCTGAACCTTATACCTGTTTGGACCAAAATGGATTTTATGGATTAATGCATGAAAGAGATGTTAAATCCAAGAAAGAGACGTAATCTTATCTCTTAAAATGGTTATGGATGATGGATGAACCAAGCTCTGAAGTTCCAGATGAGTTGAGAGAGTTTTGAGTGAATGGCAAGAGTAATAAATGAGAAAGTAGGGTTTGTTGAACAGTTTTAAAGGCGTCTGAAACACACCTCACGTACGTCAATCTATGTCTCACGTATGTTAGGGGACCCTTGCGTACGTGTCTGGACTTCTCACGTACATTATCGGGGCTTAAAATCAATTTTGGACGTACCAGATCGACCTCACGTATGTCACCCCCAAATCTCATGCACTTGAATCATCCTGGAAGCCTACGTGACACCTATTTCTCACGTACGTAAGTTCTGCCTGCCTTACATACATTAGGCTTAACCTTACACCATACTTAAACACTTACAATCAGGGTTGGCGCAAACACTTACACCACCACAAACCTACCTAAACCTATGGGATTCCTGAGATATTAACCAATGCCACCAACATTGATAGGTTGCATTTCATACATGTTTTATGTCGCATTTTGCATCGTTTTTTCATATTGAATTGTTGTCATCCTTGTGTTTTTATGTTATCTTTGCTCTCTTTGTTGTCTTGTTAAATAAGTGAAAGAATGGTAGGAAAACGATGTTGTTTTGATGGAGGCAATTTTTGATTGCACTACGACATGTTCATGTTGTATAGGCCGTGACCTGGACAGAAGCATTTAATCAACCAATTAGACAGGCTGGACACTTCTTACAGACGAGTCTCGTGAATCCGACTTATGGAGGACGAAATTGAAGACCTTTTACCCAATTTTTAGTCTAGGAAATTAGAACAATACACCTTATTGGATTTGGTAATTTTGTATAAGGAAGATTAGGTTTTAAGTGACACATATATAAACCTCCTCAAGTCTCCACATTTTTTTTGCAGAGGGAGGGGGGCAGCCACACATATTCTAAAAAACAGGAACCGCCCTTTGGAATTTAATAGTCAAGTATAAATAAATTGAACATTTTGAGGTGTTGTTAGTTTCTAGCCTATTTAACAAATAGCGTAGTTGTTTATGGTTGCACATCTTTTATGGTATGGAATTTAATAGTCAAGTCCAAATAAATCGAGGTCTCGAATTTGTTGGTTTGGGTTTGGTCTCTTTAATTCTTAATGCTGCTAGTAGATTAAATCCTGTCAGCGGTCTCGAGGTTGTCTATTGTTAAGGGAAATAAGTTGTCAGGGGTCTCGGAATTATCGACGAAGTAAGTAGAGGCTGCTTATTTAGAGCAACTGTCGACAACTATAACCAATCTATTTGAACAGTTGGATGTCATCTTTCATGTCAATGATTAGTTCAACAAATTAAATAAAGAAGTACATTGGCTAAGATTTCATCATTATTGAATTCCTCTTATTTTAATTGTTGCATTGTTACTAATTTTCGAATTGCAATCTCTGTTTGTGTTCATTTTCATTCACGGTCTCATTTGCAATATTTACAATCTTATTTTATTTTGTTTTGTTTCTCTACGAATAAACAATTTTTAACTAGTCTTTTTGGATCGACCTTGTTTATTACTATACTAAAAAATTTTCAAACAGGTTTTTATTTTGTTGGTCTGACACACCATCAAATTTGGCGTCGTTGCCGGGTTTTTAGCTCAATTTTTTTGTTGGATCAAAACAATTAACATTATTATTTTTGTTTTTATCTATTTTAGAGGAAAATTAGGTTTTCCTAATTAGGACTCATATATAAACCTTTTAATTTCTTCTTTGACAACTATTCTTCACTCTCTAACATGGAATAGCAGCTTTCATCAACTCTTTCGGCTTTCTTTCCTCTAGCATGTGTAACTAAACACCTTTCTAGTTAAGGTATTTTGAAGCTCAATCCATTAATGTTGGGAGACTTTTGTTCCAACTGTTAGAAAGTATTTCAAGTATTTATTCAGTTTCTATGCCTTAGTTCCTTTGTTATTATTTTGATTAATTGATTGACAAGGGTCGGTTGGTTAATTGATTATGATAATATATTGTTATTTAGGATTGATAGTGTCACATTAGTCCTAATTTAGGTAACAAATAACGTGAATTTAAATGAATTATCTGGTTTACATGGATCACTTCATTTTCGGTTTCACTGGCTAGGATATGTGTCTCTTCAATTCGTACTGCTGTCATAGATTAAACCTTGTCAGGGAATCCCAAGGGTTGCCTAGTAGGTAGGGAAATAGGCTGCAGGGCATCCTGGGGCGATCAAATACATAAGAAGAGATTGTTTAATTGAGTGTGTCACCATTAACTATAACTATGTCTACTTAAATGCTTTATATTGATCTTTCGTGTCTGTAATTAACCGATTGGATTGAATGGAGAAGTACCTTAGCTAGGCTTTTCTCATTATTGAATTCTTCTTATTCTCATTTCTTTTATTTTATTCTGTGTTGCGAATTTTAATCTATGCTTTCTTTTAATTTCGGTTTCATGATCTTTTCATCAATTTTATTTTATTTTTCTATTTCGGCAGTTAAACAATTTTTCACCAGTCTCTGTGGATCGACTATGCTCACTGCTTTACTCATTCTATTTTTATTGATCAAGTTAATATTATTTTAATCGATTGACATCAACCACCTTATCCATAACAACCAACCCAACCATCGGCCTAACAAAACTCCTAAGAAGCGAACCCACTCTTGGAAGACCTATTGATGCAATGTATCAGTAAAATGGAAGCAAAGGTTGATCAAATCGTCCAAACCCAAAAGCTTCCATCCAAAATCTTGAGAGGCAAGTGGGGCAACTAGCCAAGGCCATGTCAAATAGAGAAAATGGGAACCTCTCTAGTACTTCTCGAGTCAACCCTCAAGAAAATGTCATGGATATTATTTTAAGGAGTGAGAAAGAGTTTGAGGAGACAAGTGTAGGGGAGGTACCCATAAGAGATGAGGGGAAAGTATGTGGTGAAAGAGCCCAAGAATTCTACGGAAGCTAAGAGAGAAAATGCACAAAACCAAAAACTCCACTATAACCAAAAAGATAAGGTGAAGTCATATGTGGCTCCTATTCCATTACCTCAACCGTTGAAAGCTCATGAAATAGACAAAGTTTTTGTGAAGTTCTTGGAAATGTTCAGAAGGCTTCAATTGAACATACCTTTTACAGAGGTCATCACACACATGCTTAAGTATGCTAAATTTTTAAAGGAGATTGTGGTGAAAAAAATTAAATTGGAGCAGTATGTCACGGTTGCTCTAACCAAAAAGTGTTGTGCAGTGTTGCAAAACAAGCTACCTCCAAAGCTTAAGGATCCAAGGAGCTTTACAATTTCTTCCTCAATTGGAAAAGTGAACATCAAGAGATCATTATGTGATTTGGGAGCCTTGTTCAACCTATGCCCTCATCCATATTCAACAAGCTCAGGATTGCAGAACTCGTGCCAACAACTATTTCACTCCAACTTGTCGACTGTAAGAGTTTTAGCATAGGCAGAATAACAAAATTTTTCATCTAAATACTCCAATAACAAACCAATATTGATAGATTAAATAAATTTCAGATTTTTACCTCCAAGATGAATTCCAAATTTGATTTGAATATTCACCAAGAGCCCTAGTTCACCTTTACCAAGGATGAACCCTTACTCCTTTAGATTTGCTCCAAGTTTTGTAAGAACCTTAGCCTAAAGACTAAGATCTCTACTTCACACACACTAGATCTATACTAGTA
>CAODLS014157247.1:0-12279 GCA_948243855.1 Flueggea neowawraea | reverse complement strand
CATGATCAGCATCAACATCCCAGAAAAAATAAAAACAGTTATTCAAATTCAAGCGAATACAGAAAGAACAGAGTAAGTGAGAAGTGTACCTGAATTTGCAGTGATAAAACTGCATCTTTTCTCTTCCTCGTTAGTCTTTGTGGGAACACTATCATTGTTATTATCAAGCAGCGGAACAACATTGGTTTCGAACTTGGCAGATTTTGATCTTCCATAATGAGCATTTCCCATCTTTCTTTGAGCATGCTGAATAGCCATTTGTTCTCTCCTGACAGCAGCAATGCTCCCAGGTGATTCCACTATCAAAGAAGATGAATAACTAAGTGAAGCCTCTGCAGAAGAAAGACCAAGCACTCCACTACTTGTTTCCTTAAAACTCTTGGACTTCTTCCTCTCAAGACTTGGAGCTGGACTCTTGTTACTGTTTCTTGGAATCACCACCTTCTCAGAACTGGAATTCAAAGCGTTAGTGTCGCTTCCTCTCTTGATGGAGGCCGGCCTCGGAGACTTAGACTCGGGAGAAAGGGGAGGAGTGAGTGAGGTGGTTTTAGGAGTTGGCAATGGAGGAGGAGGTGGGGACTTGGGGGATATTTTCTTGAGAGAAGTAGGTCTATCAAGAGTAGGAACACGATTACAAGTTGGTTGAAGGACAGGCCTTCCGTTGATCTTGGACATTGCGGGTGTCATCTCAATGCCAAAGCTGACTTTGGCCTCAATAATTACAGGCAAACATATACCTACTGCCCTCAGCCCTCTTACTATATCACTTAACAACATACCAGTTTCATTTTCTCTCACCAATTAACAACACGCCGTTCGTATTTCCTAGACCCTTCTTCATTACTTCTTGGCCGAACCCAAATTTTGCCCTTGAACTTTTACCCCGTATCCTTCAAGCCCTATAAACCATTTTTTTCTCCTATTAACCCTGTCAAGTGTTACAAACCTGCCTATTAACCCCAGAGTCTAACTCCGTTTAGCGCACAGTGACATACCCATGAAAAATAGCGAAATTACTTTAAGCAGAGATACATGTGAAATATTTATCCAAATCAGCTACTAATTAGGCTTGAAAACCAAAACCATACTCAAAACTATAACCCAAACCAAAACAAAATAACATGCCAAAACCATAATCAAAACCAAAACAAATTATTTAACCAATTTAAAACCTAACCTATTGGAATAACCCTCTAAATCCCATATCAAGTAGGAGAAGGTTTAGAGTAAATCCCACATTGGTTAGCAGTGGGTTTGGAAAAACTACTTGTCCTACATCGTTTAGGTATGGAATTTTGTTGGGGGTCGACTTTTTATAAACCCAAGTTGTTTAGCATCACAAATCTTGAGCTAGTTAACTAGAGGTGTAACTTGAGCTTGAGTTTATGAGTCTGAGAGGGTTTTAATAATTTTGTCTGTCAAAAAATTGTAATATTATTTTAGTAGAGTTCATGGATGTAGGTCTATTGAGGGACTGAACCATGTTAAAAATTTATTGTGTTCTCTTATCTTTTTCTTTATTATTTATTTTCTTGTGTGGGTGTGTTTTTGTGTTTAGGTCCCAACAAGTGGTATCAGAGCGGAAGGCTCGTTCTAGCGAGGAGAATATAGGAAGAGTAAAAGTAGAGTTGCAGAGAAGATATTGACTATGACATTGAAGTACGAGGTTCCATTGTTTGATGGAAAGAGCAATTTCACGCTATGACAGAGCACCATTTAAGACCATTTGGTGCAGCATGGTCTTGACATCACATTAGAGGATGAAAAGTCTAGCGTTATGAAAGATGGAAATTGGAGTACCATCCAGAGAAAAGTTGTCAACACTATTAAGTTAGCACTTTCTCCCCAAATTAAAATTAATGTGTTTAAGGAGACATCTCTTAAAGCTTTGTAGAAGAAGTTGGGAGCACTTATTTATCGAAGTCATTGACTAACCGATTGTGTTTGAAGATGGATTTGTATACCTTGAGAATAGATAAAAGAGGTAATAATTATGACCACTTTAATAATTTTAATCACTTAGTTTGTCAGCTATTGAATTTAAGTGAGAAAATGGAGGATGAAGAACAATTATTACTTCTGTTAGCATCATTGCCTAAATCTTTCAAGTAGTTGGTGCAAACGATGTTAGTAGAGAAAATGACTTTGCAGTTGAATGATGTGATGATGATATTGAAGGAGAATGAAAGGATGATGAGAGAAGATGGTGATGGTCCTTAATTACTCATAGCTGCATGGGATGTCAAAGGAGGGAGGAATCGTAGGAAGAGTAACCATGGTGGAAGATTGAGATCTCGACCGAGAGATATAAGTATTGTTGAGTGCTATTATTATGGAGAAACAGGTCACATACAATCTCGCTGCCCACAGTTTAAGCAGGACTTGAAAAGTCTACAAAAAATGATGAAGGGTAAGCAAAAAGTTGGTAATTTTTCGATTGATGTGCCTGAAGATTATAGTGATGTATTGTTGATTTCTGCTAATAATCTTGTTGAAGATCATTCTAGTTAGGTGTTAGATTCTACTGCTGACATTCATATTTTTATAGATCGAGCTTCTTTTGACACTTTGCAGAAAGAAGGAGATTTTGGCTACATCCATGTAGGGAGCGAACAAAAATTGAAGGTTGAAGGCATTGGAAGAGATCACCTAAAGCTCCATAATGATGTTGTCAAAATACTTGCTGATGTGAAATATGTGCCTAGTACAAGAGCCAATATAATTTCTTTGGGTGAATCAACATCTCGTGGGTACAAGTATATTGGTGATGAAGAGTTTTGCAAGGTGTTTAAAGGTGATAGTTTGGTATTGTAAGAAAGAAATAAAGGAAAGAATATTTATTATTTGGATGGGTGTTCCTTTAATAATAGAAGCAACAAGACAAGGAAGACGAAGACTGTAAAAAGAATTAGATTTTTTGAAACTGTTGAGATATGTGGGTATTTGGGTAGAGGGAGGATTTGTTGGAATAACTCCCTAAATTCCACATCAAGTAGGAGAGGGTTTGGAGTGAATCTCACATTAGTTAGGAGTGAGTTTGAAAAAAATACTTGTCCTACATCGTTTAGGTGTATAATTGTGAGGGGGTTTACTTCCTATAAATAGGCTTTGAGATCAAATTGTTTAACATCATAAGTTCTAAGCTAGTTAACTAGAGGTGTAACTTAGGCTTAGGTTGTGAAACTGAGAGGATTTTAATAATTTTGTTCGTTCAAAAATTCTAATATTATTTTAGTGGAGTTCATGTACGTAGGTCTATTGAGGGATCGAACCACATTAAAAATTTATTATATTCTTTTTTTCTTTTATTATTTATTTTTTTGTGTGGGTGTGTTTGGGCTCCAACATAACCAGGTCGGCTATATCTCTCTCTCTCTCTTCCTTCCTACTCCTCTCTCTCCTCCCATCGTGTCTTCCTTCTTTCATCGCCTTAACCGTCACCACTCCCATGACGAATCCATCTTCTCATCAACTCCCTTTTCCCTGTCATCACTTCCTATTGATGCATCTCTCTCTCCCACAACGAACCCATCTCCTCGTTAGATCCCTTTTTAATCTCCAGCCTGAAAAACTCAACTTTTCTATCAAGGACTTACACCACATCGCCACTGATCTCTCTCGATCCTAGCCATCACAACCTGAAGAACAATTGTTGCTTAAGTGAAGACCATTAAAATCTATATCTTGTTTCGTCATGGTGATTGCAGCAAGTCTCTCGACTCAAATCCATCACAGTTTGGATTTTGCTAGATTTGAGTAATTTAAATTGTTAGGTTAATTAAAACCTGCTAGAATTGGTTGAGGATGCAATTCATGTGAGAGATTATTTAAATAAATGAAAATAGGTGAAATAGATCAACAACTTGCTTGAAGTGGTTTAAGAGATGTGGATTTCATTTTCCCACTGTCAGATTTTAAGAATTTTAGAATATGAAAAATGTAAGACTTTGAATATTGTAGCATTTTTTGTTTTACATTGCTTATAGGGCTGTAAATGAGCCGAGATACTCGCGAGCTATTCGGTGTTTATCTCGATAAAAGCTCTTTCATGACTTAGCTCGTTAATAAATGTGCCGAGTTTGAACAAGATTTTAAGCTCAAATTAATAAACGAGTCGAGCTTGAGCACCCAAAAGCTAGGCTCGAAAAGTTCGTGAACAAGCTCGTTTATATGTTCATGAACAATGCTCGTAAACAAACTCGATTATAGACTCGTTTATATATATACTTGTGTATAAGTATATATAAATGTATGTATGTTTACATATGTTTTAAACTAAATTATGAAAAAAAATTATGTTTGAAATATTATTTAATATTTGAACTACATCAACAAAAGTGCAAGTTTGTACTAATCAACTATGCCTATAAAAGTACAAGTATGCTTACATAATGCCTAATATTATGTTGAATTTGTGAAACAAATTGAAACTTCTAATAGTTTTTTGTTAAACTGCATGCTCAACATGATTTTATTGAACAAATCTAAACTTAAATGTATTGTTTTTACAATTTTTGTCCAATTTAAACTTGAAATCTCATTTATGATTTTATTTGAGTCTTTGTTGAGCCTAGTTCGAAAAGCTCGTGAGCTCACAAGCTTTGTAACGAGCCGAGCTTGAACAAGATTTTGAGCTCGAGATCAAAAAATTTTAGTTGAGCCGAACTTGAACACTTCAAAGCTCGGCTAGGCTCGGCTCGACTCGATTACACCCTAATTGCTTCCACTTTTGTGATTATTGACTAGAAAAAGATAAACAACTTCATTATCTTAGGTTTCTTTTCATTTATTTTTTATATGATTTGTAGGTTGATGTTATGATTTTGTGTTTCTAAGTTTATGGCTTTGTTAAAAATTATGGAGAAGATGATGGACTGGTTCAAATTAAGAAGAAGATGACAGACAATAATTGAGGAGGAAGGTACATAAGCTTTTGTTTTGGAGAAGACAAAGTGGTTCATATAGGTTACACTTACATGGATATTAGGTAAAAAAAGATGGGTCTGAATCTGGGTTTGGTTTTCGTGAATGGGTTGGTTAGTTTATTGTTGGAATACCATGTCATTATAAACTAACTGATCCTAGTTGATGTGTACAAAAATTCGAACGGTTTAGTGTTTTGGGTTACTTGCTAGATTTTTGAAAGTTTATGAGATTAATAGGTGAGAGGACAAGTTCAGAGGCTTAAGGGATCTTGATTGAAAGTTGAGGGGGCAATTGATGGGTTCGACCTTACTTCTTTAGGGCTTGTAATTTTGGACTGGTATGTGTTGTAATTTTTGTAATGATTGATAATGATTATATAGTAAAAAAATAGAGAAAAAACATGTCTTTTAAAAAGATGCTAAATACATAAAATACTAAATACAAGAGGTGCCAAACAAACTCTTAATTTCTTTTTCTTTGTCTTTATCCTAGAGGTGTAAAGCTTAACCACCAAACCGTAAAAACTGACCCATATATATATGTGTGTGTGTATGTATGTATGTGTGTGTGTGTGTTCAAGTTTATGGTTGAAAGTTGTATATTTTGTAGTTATTCTAGATTATGTGCAGCTCTTTTAAATTTCTTTGTAACTGAGAATGTATATTTTAGATGCTAACAATAGGTGTACAATAATATTAGTTGGATCCTAATTGATAGATGGTGAAAACGTTGTATAATTGTACTTATTTTGGGAGGGCAATTAGTAAATTTTAATGTATTTTGAAGCAACCTTTCTTATTTTTTAGGCAGTTTTTATATTTCAGAGACATTGTAATTTTAATGAAATAATATTAAGGTTATTTTTCATTATTGTTATTTATTTTATTTTGTTTGGCTATTTAATTTTTTTATAGATTTGATAAAACACAAACCGTCAAAAATAACAAAATTGCACTGCAACCATTAGTTTGGATTTAGTGGATTTAATTGCATTAATTATTTAACTGAGGTCATAATTTTTTCAAACCGCAATTTGCATTGCGGTTCGGTTTTAAGTCTTAAAAGGACCAAATCGTATCATTTACACCCCTAATTTATCCAGTTTTCAAGTTTACCTGGTTTTGATGTTTTGAATAGAGTTGTCTTATTTTCCTTTCTTTTTTTTTTGTAACTTGAGTGACAATACCATTTTCCCATCTACTTTTTATACATCAATATTATATTATGTTATAATGGTAGAGTTGTCTTTGATGCTCACATATAATGGTAGAAAAGGTTGTCCAGTAACTATAAGATTTACACTCTTGGACACCAGAGTCCTAAAGTACCAACTTGCAGTGATTGGTTTTGTCCTCACCATTCTCAGTGTAGGCAACATTATACTCGCTTTTTATCCAAACTTTGTTATGTCCTTGACAAATCCAAATCTGTCAACCTACATGAAAATACAGATCTAGATAACTGGAGTTCAACATGTGTCTTCTTCACAAATAGCCACTCTTTACCAACAACTTTGCTATAAAGTTCAAGATCATGATATAAATCTCACTGTCTATGGATCTAGTGATTCTTTGTATGCTCTTTTAGAAATAACAAATAAAGTTCCAACAGTTGTGCAAGCCCCAAAGTAGATGGATACTACAACTTTGAAAAAGTTAATTCCTGCTTCCTGGCTTACCAATTATGAAAAGGTCAGGCAAGTGGAGAAACTAATCCAGTCTCAGGATTGCACTTTTCACAAGAAAAAAGATGGAACAGTCAGACAATCTTTAAGAATCTTGAAGAGCCAGAAAGTTCAACATTTGGTTTACCCATTTTTAAGACAATTGTCATGATTCAACAAGTTCCTGCTAGCATAGAAATCCCAATAGTTTGATTTGAGCCTTTAGGCCAGTCTATCTATACAGACAAGATTGGTGGTCACATTATTTGGGATGTCGATCCAAATATATGTGAAGACGGATGTTCTTACCAGAATGAAGATGATGAATTTTTGAGAGACTCTAGAAAATGGAGAAAGTTTAAAAGATCCTCTTATAGAATTTTTTTTCTCGCAAATCTCTTGATAAAGATGATGGCTCTACCCATTGGATAGCGATTTTTTAGGAAATGATACGTTCTTCTAACAAAAAGATAGAAGATGAATGGAGAAGGAATTATCCTTTTCCTATCTACAAAGAAGCTCTGAAGATCTTGAGAAAAAAAGGTTATTGCAAACCTTCTCCAAATACCATTCTTGTCGCACCAACAATCCCATATTTTATGGTGTCTTCTTCATCAAAACTTCCAGATGTCATTTATGAAGATGAATATCCTCCACTGTCTTCATATACTACTAGTCATGATGCTCTTTCCCGACCATATTCAAAGTCAACTACTGTTGAACCAAGTGTGGTTCACATTTAGATATTAATGTGTTTTGATGATGAACAAAAATTATTAATTAAGCTAAAAAGTACAATGTTCAATGAGATGACCAAATGATGCAATTTTTGGAGTAAAGAAGTGTGACTAAAGTAATATTGATACTCACTCGAGTAAAATAGGTTCCAAAGGCATAAGAAAGTGAAGATTTCACTCGAGCAAATTGAATTTCACTCGAGCAAGTAGAAAACCCAGAAGTATCACTGGATGAGGAGTTACTCGAGTGGGAAATGGAGTTACTCGAGTAATCGAAGCATCAGGTGTGAATGACAGATCATTTATAGTGTTGAAATCATGAGATTTGATTATAACGGTAAAAAAAATCATGCTCACTCGAATGGAAAATATTCTCACTCGAGTAAGTCATATATGGAAAGAAATCAAGCATCAATCAAGCTTCAAATGCACTCCAACGACTATAATATCAACCCCAATGGTTATGTGACTTGAAAAGGCTTTAAATACATCTCAAAACATGGCAAAGGTGTAGAGATAACACCTAGATACACAATCTATATTGTTTTTCCAAGATTAAATTCTCTCATTATGATACATGTGTTCTAGTTCTTCATTGCTATTCTTTTAACTTGTATCAACTGTTTTAGATCAGTTTGGTGAGCAAATTATTGGAACAAACAGAGAGTTTGTGATTTGGGATTAAGGGTAGATCCTAGGCTTGGTTTATTCTTGAACCGAAATCAAGAACTGTAAGAGTTCTCACTTAGCTATAAAGTGAAGGTGGCTTTGGAGGTGTGAGCCTTGGAGAATCAACCTCATCATTGTAGTTGACCTTGGTGGATTGAGTCAGAATCGATCATCAACGTGAGATATTGAATTTGGGAAATCCTAAATAAGGAACTTAGGTAGTGGACGTAAACAAAGTTGGTTGAACCACTTTAAATCATTGTTTTCATTTTTATTCTTCTCAACTCTCACAACTTCACCAAGCCAAGACCGAAATCCTCTTTCAACTACCATAAGAGTCGATGGCTCGAAAGAACCATTGTCTCATGCTGAAGAAGTTTTGAACTGGCAGACTAGCAGTCATGTCGCACAGAAACAACACTTGATTGGTGAAGATGCCAAGCTTGACATAATCCTTCATGCAGTGCAAAAACATGATTCCAAATTGGAACATGTTAACAAAGGGATCCAGGATCTCCACCAAGAAGTTAGTAGAAGAATTTCCAAGATGGAAAAGGCCTTGAGTAAAATGGTTTTTAACAACCAATTTGGTTTGACATTTGACCAAAAAGAGGCAGAATTAATAAATTTAAAGATGCAATTTAGGGGTATGCAATAAGACTTAAAGCATCCCTCTCTTTTTAATCCTCTTCTTACCATATCTCTTTTCATAAAAGCTCTTGAGCCTTCCTCTCCTCAAGGGTTCATGACCTCAGCAAGAAATTCTGCATAACCTTTGTTTTCCATAAACTTTGTAAAGTATGATGAGTCAAAAAGGCAAGAAGTTGCCAAAAAAATAAAAAAAATAACAAATTCGTGAAAGATTACAGTCTTCTTGTTTAGATGAAGAATAACCATTGGCAGGAGAAAGGCAACCTCCAACGGAGTATATGGCATTCAAAAATCCTTTTGCTACCTTAGCAAAAGACCTTGGCACTAGAGTATTCTCAGATATGCATGAAGATATATCTAGCTCAGAATCAAGAAAAAATCCCAGCAAATGATCCAAGAATGATGATTTAAAAACTAGCTCAGATATACTTACTGTCTCAGAGGCATCAAATGAATTAGAATTATCTAATTTATCTTCTGATTCAGAAGTAAACCATACAAATATCACTTCTATACTCATGTCTACAATATCTCCTGAAGAGTCATCCCGAGCAACTGAAATGGAAATAGGATTAGTAGAATAAGAAGTGATTCGTCTTAATGAAAAAATAAAAAGACCAAAATGAGGACATTGGTTCACTTTTGATGATGTTTCCATTCCCAAAAGAAGAGGAAGAATGATGGAGATAAGTGCTTGGGTGGATCTTCAACGAATAATCCAGAACTAACCAGTGAAGATGTTCTCAGGGAATTAGCCTCAAGATTTGTTGGATCTCTGAGAGACTGGTACAATTCTCTTGGAGAATTTAGACAAGTTCAATTTGTCAGAGCTGAGATTTCATAAGTTCTTAAATTCATTTATCAAGAATTTGTTGGAGATTTAAAAAGTTTCCTCAAACAACTGGATCATGAATTCTATGCTATGAAATGTTGCCCTCTTCAGCAAAGAGATCTTAATAAACATTATCACAGGATGTCAGGGATACATTATCAACTTAGAGGATACAATAACAAAGAACTCAAACAAGTCTTTATCTCTTCATTCCTAGAAAAGCTCCATCTTGAGATCGCCCGAATAATTACTGTCTTTGGAAAAGGCATTTTATAGCATGGGTTGGCAAAAATATTCCAGTATGTGACATTGGCACTTGAAAATTTATGTGAACAAAAGAAGTTATTGAACATGTTCTTTGAAAACTCTCAAATACTAAAAGCCTATAACAAGTTTTATCTAAAGATTAAATGCAAAGACAAAGATTATGACTGTAGGAGTGGAAGAAAGAAGCAGCATTGGAAGAAATATTCAAAGAAGTAGCTTTTTAAAGGAGGAAAAAAGAAGTTCTATTTCACAGGAAGAAAGAAGAAAGGTTTTCGTTTCTTCAAAAAGAAAACCTCCAGAAAGAAGTCTGATCGTTGTTTCATATGTGGTTAGAAATGACATTTTGCAAAGAATTGTCCTAACAAGGAAAATTTTGCAAAGACAATTGAACAAGTCATGAAGATTTCACCATTCAATCCTAAAAAGAATCTGGAGTCTAAATTCTAGTTCTAATGTCCCTAATGATGTTGTTTTCACAGTATTATCTTCAGACTTAGAATCTTATGATTCTAACAATTCAACCTCAACTTATTATCATGAAGAATATGTAGTAATTCTTTGTTTTTCTACTCAGCCTTTCTCAATTCCTTATGTGGAAATATAGATTCTCAAGTCAAAATATGATCGTCCAATAAAGGTCATTGGATTCATTAACACAAGTGCAGCTCAGACAATGATCAATCCAGAAATCCTTCCTGGAGCATGGAAAGAGCAGCCAAACCATTTTACAGCAACAAAATATGTTTCCAAATAGCTTGTTGGTATTCAAATTTTTCTCGGAACCATTATTTGGTGAAAAGCCATTGCCACAGATCTCCTAGAAAAAGATGTTATTGTTGGTTTTGATATGATTAACCAATTAAAACAACTTTGTCTCAGCCGAACAGGGTTGTATTTCAGAAGGCATTTTGAGCCCTTCGCAGCATTCCAAACCCTATTCATCTTAAAGGAAGCTGACCATCCATTGGTGATCCAATATAATCACCTATTCTCTAAAAGTCATGCCAATTTTACTCATTCCTCACCATTATGGAAGAATCCTAAGTTTTTTGTAAAACTGACATTCAAGAAAAATAAAGACATTAATCCTACAAAAGTGACTCATCTAGGCATGACACCATCAAATCTTACTCTTGCCAAGGAAAAGTGTTCACAATTACTCCAACAAGGATTGATTAAGCCAACCACCAGTGATTGGGTATGCCAAGAATTCTACGCCAACAAAAAGAGTGAACAAATCAAAGGAAAGAAATGGCTTGTTATTAATTATAAGCCTCTTAATGTTTTTCTAAAAGATGACAAATTCCATCTTCCAAAGATTCAGTTATTACACGTTCATCTCCACAAAGTAAGGGTGTTTTCAAAGTTTGATCTTAAATTAGGATTCTGGCAATTAGGAGTTCATCTTGATGACAGACTTAAGACAACTTTTTGTATTCCTAAGGCCAAGTACCAATGGAAGGTTATGGATTTTGGCCTCAAAGTAACTCCCTATTTGTTCTAGAAAGCAATGCTCAGAATATTTAAGCCCATTTTATATTCAGTCCTGATGAACATTAATGACATCATCCTTTTCTCTGAAGATCAAGGTTCTCATCAAACCCTGCTTGAGTAGTTCTTCAGTCTAGCTGATAATATAGAATAATGCTATCCAAAAGGAAAAGCATTCTAGTCCATCCCATGATCAAATATCTTAGCACTATCTTTGAAAATAGACATTACCATATTAAGCCTCATCTAGTGGAAGGTTTGGCCCAATTCCCTGAAGAAAATCTCACCAGAAAGGAAATCCAGTCATTTCTTGGCATAGTCAATTATGTTAGGAATTTTCTCTCACGTGTTACACAATACACCAGTGCATTATCCATGATACTAAACAAAAAATGCCCCACCTTGAGGACTAGAACAAACCACAGCTGTCCAGGAGTTAAAAACGACTTTGCCAAAAGACACCACCTTTAAAGATTCCTAACACAAGAAAGTGAGTCCTACAAACAAATGCCAGTGATGAATTTTGGGGAGCAGTGCTTTTAGAAGAAGACGAAAAAGGAACACGAGAGTACTGTGGACATGCCAATGGTCAATTCTCTGATACAGAGAAGCACTTCCACACAGTGTATAAAGAAATCTTAGTTGTCAAAAATGGAATCAAGAAATTTAAGTTCCATTCGATTGGTCATAAATTTTTGGTGGAGATGGATAATGTAATACCCCGTCCGTTCCGATGAAATTTTCCAGTAGCGTTCCGACCAGTTCCGACAAGGTCTCCAGTGGAATGACATTCGATTTCGAATGATCTCAGTATGATTTGATTCTCGAATTTTTGAGATGAAGTTCGAATATTGGAAAGATGTTATTTTTGTAAGGTTGGGTGTTGTCGGACATCGGAAATAATTTGCAAGTCTAAGATTCTATGCCTCTAAGAATAATATAGAAAAAAACTCATTACTAGATGAGATAGTAATTGTTAAGAGTTCATGCTCAAGGTATCTTTTTTTTGATGTGTTTTGAAGCTTCATATACATTCTCTCTTG
>CAODLS014157237.1:0-15941 GCA_948243855.1 Flueggea neowawraea | reverse complement strand
CACGTAGACGACCCCCTGACCTCAATCTATGCGCGTAGAACGCTCCTCAACGCACACAGATGACCTGATATGTGCTTTGCACACACAAACCACCTCCAAACATTCTCGATCGAAGTTTAACACCTCGAAACCCCTAATTTTCCTGAAGTCTAGACATAATACCATCAAATTCAGGTCAAAACAAATGGGATATTACAGTATGAATTGTGTCAACCTTAGTAGAACACTACTAAAGCTTGGCATGACATGAGTTTCGAGACCGCATTTTAGAATTAAGCCACAAGGATGACAAGAGGCATTATTTGTTGAATTATTTGTTTCACCCTTTTCTTGTTTAGCCTACCTTTTTCAAATTAATCCTTTAGTAAACCCTCTTTGACCCTTGGCTTTTTCTTTGTTTTGAACCCACTTTAACCACTTCCATCTTTGTTGTTAAACCTCTACGGTTGCACCTTGAGTTGGGGAAATTTATTATTTATACATGCCAATATTTATTTTGTTTGTTGATGTTATATGATTAATGATTAATATTTTACATTTTGGAACTAATCTGAACTTAAATTGATAAATTCACAAAGCTGCCCAGAGTTGCATTTATGTTAATGCCGTTGCAAATGTTCAAAGAAAAAGAAAAATTACGCGAAAAAGGAATTGAAAAGCAACGAGGAAAGTGAAAGTTTTGCTATAGGCATCCTTGTGCAAGGCCTTGACGTAATGGGGATGTTGTAGAAACATGAGTTTGCTACTGAAATGTGCATTTTGTTAACTAGAAAGGGCACAAACGTTATTGTTTTCACAAAATTTTAGGAATGCTATTTTTTGGAGCCATGAGGAACAATTTTTAATTAGGTTAAGTTAGTTATTTCTTATAAATAGCTAGTCATCAAATTGTATTGGATTAATATGCACTTTTACAGAAAAACGACAAACTTTAACTCTTTTATTCATATTTACATTATGTGCAACTAAACTCTTTTCTAGTCAAGTCAATCTTTTATAAATCGTGAGGTTTTATTTTTATCAGTTTTTTACTGTTTATGCATTTATTCTATTTCTGTGATTGAATGCTTTATTATTATTTTGTTGATTAATTTAACAGCACCCAATTGAATTAATTGACAGAATAATAAATTACCAATTAGATTTGTAGATCCGTGATTGCGTGTCTAGCATAGGTAGCAAGTTAATGCTGTTATTGTGATAACGGGCTTTGACTGTCATTAGTAGAATAGAATAATCTTGCTTGAATGAACTATGGTTTCCGAGTTTGCTGACTTAGGCACGGTCTTTATGGTTCTTAATGCTGCCAGTAAATTCAACTCTGCAAGGGGTTCCAGGGGTTGTTTATTGGTTAGGGAAATAGTTTGCAGGGAGTCCCGAAACTACCGAAATAGTAAGTAAAGATTGATTACTGAGTAAGTCACCTATAACTATAACTTACATGTATGAACATTATTAATTTATCTTTTATTACCTATAATCTATTTACAAAGTGAGACAGAGATGTACCTTGGCTAGGTTTTTGTGATATTGGTTTCTTCCTTTATAATTTTGCATTCTCATTTTGTTTAGTTGCTCTGTTTGCTTTTGTTACAATCAAACATCATCTTTACTTTTATTCTTATTTTCTGCAATTAGATAAAACTTTACCGGTCTCTGTGGATTTGAAATTCTTTGCCATTGACTTCAAATATTATTTATTTTGGGCTTAGAGTACCAATTAATTTGTTCATTTCAACACCCATAAATTTTGGCGCCGTTTTTAAGGATTGGTGTCGAAGATTTTGTCTGACTGCTTTACTGTTTAATTCTCTTGTTTTCTTATATGTTTTGTTCTTTTGCAGGTGAACTCAAATTTGATCCTGAAATTGAAAAGACAGCAAAAAGGCTACGAAAAGAAGCAAGACTATGCAAGACACAAGCTTCCTCTTCAGTGCCGCCTCTACCTGACACACCTGTAGAAAATTCTGATTCTTCAGTTGATTTTGATTTTGATATCGACATGGCTTGTAACAAAGGAGAACAAACTTTGAGAGAGATAGCTGCTCCACCTGTTGTTCAACAACCACTTTGCATCCAATACCATCCTCTGGTGTTCCATTCGAATTGAAATCTGGGTTGATTTAGCTTTTACCCAAGTTCCATAGTGTTGAGAATGAAGACACAAATAAAAATCTTAAAGAGTTTCATATTGTTTGTTCTAGCTTCAGGCCGCAAGGAATTACAGAAGACTAGATCAAATTGTGTGCATTTTCATTCTCATTGGCTAACAAAGCGAAAGATTGACTGTTCTACTTACCTCCTGGTTAAGCTGACATTTGGGCTGATATAGTGCAGCTATTTCTTGATAGATTATTTCCTGCCTCTAGAGCTATTAACTTGAGAAATAGATATCACCATTAATTGTATAGATTGAAAATAAATGTTGTCTCCAATGCTACTCTTTACTCAATTCTTTGTTTTGATAAAATTCATAAAACATATAAAAGTAATTGGTCAAAGAGAATAAAATATAAAAAAAAGAAAAAATTTCACTAATAGTAGACAAAATAAAGAGTCTATTAGATTTAATAAAAATGGCTAGTCAAACCACACTTTCTATTATTTATAGAGATAAAGAGTTTAATAAATAAAGGATCGGAGATGCTTTTTGAAGAATGGCTCTTCTTATTTTGAAAAAAAATAATAATTGTTTCCTTTTTTTTTCCGCCAAGGAAAACAATGTAGCCCTTTTGAGCATGTCAGGGCATTTTCAGTTTTTTCAAACTAGAAATGGCTCAATCTAACTCAATCAAACAACTGTAAATAGAAAAGGGACAGGAAATCTATTGAAATTGGGTTCTCTAGTCCTTGTTAAACAATTTGTGGAACATGACGATGAGAATTAAACAAAGATGATAAAAAACAAAACACAAGAAAGAAGAGTTTTACACCGGTGGTGCAATGAAATGTAAAAAGGTCCCCTAAACTTTCCAAATTTGACACTATATACACTGCAGCTTGGTAAGAAGACTCCTACCTTGATTGGCCTCTCGAGCCCTTACGCTTCTCCCACTAACTCACCTTCCCTAATATATTTGCTCCACGATTTTCACAGTCAAACGAGCTCATCCTGATCTGGTTCCACTTGTCACTAACTCACCTTCCTAAGATATTAGCACGCGAAAATATCCCCCTGGGTATGCTGGATTTTCCCCTGCTAAGCTGGGTTCTACCTAGACAATTCTATTTGACATTGGGCTTGCTCCGCCCTTAGGCTCATTTCGGCCCGCTGGACTAGGACTCAAATTTGTGTGTAAACAATAATATTAATTCATCAAATGATATAGAAATCCAAAAGTCCTCACAAAGGAGACTATGCAATCCAAGAAATACAAGTCATAGCTCATTAAAGGCATGTATAGTAGCTATAGTCCTAAGAAGAAAAGAAAAAATGAAATAAAAGAAACATCAATAAGGTCCCTAAACAACCAATACAATATATGGAAAACAGGCTGAAATAAGCAATCCTAAATTAGGAAACTCTCACTAGTTCGGTACACTACCAAAGCTAGAATATCTTGAGTTGTAAAAATAAAAACAAAGCAAGTCAAATGTCTTCTAGATTTTCATCATCGTCATCATCTCCCTAAGAGGCAAAAACACCCGAACCAATCAACCCAACCAAACAGAATCTACCTCAGGACATAACTGAACTTTTAGATCCATTAGGATGAAGACCAAGGACCAACAAGACAACAACTAAACTAAAGTCTATAGATATAGAACAAGAATAACTTAGAGAAAAGCCCCTTAAATAAAAGCCAAGACAAAGTCACAATAAATGCAAATAATAAAGGGAGTTGAGAGAGTAATGGCTAAGAGGTTTGTTGGGCAACAAATGAGTGAAAAAGAGATTTGGGAGTTGGAAAATAGGCCTTTAAGAAGGAAAAGAGAAGAACTACCCACCTATGGCCCATGAGATTTAGGAACTTGAAAATCTTTCAAGTCAAAATGTTTCCCCAGTTATGAATCTTATATTAGATCTCTTCAAAGTTCAAACTTATAATTTTATTTCAATATTCAAAATGATCTGCTTTCTAAGATCGAAATTTTACTTCACCAGCTATATAAAAGTTTTCCACACGTTGCATGGTACAACTCAATTTCTGATCAAGTGTATTGTACATAAGTTATTCCCCATGATTTTCTTAAGAAATTTGGGAAGAGAATGCCATTCTTTGGTGGATTTGGTGTGTTTGCTAATGTCTCAAGAAATTAAGGTGTTCCTAAACTGAAATAAAAAATAAAAATTGCGCTTGAGATCTTAACTTCTTACCAAACGATTGAGAGCGAGCAAATGGACGAACTCATTACTTTGGGTCTTTTTCTTCTTTGGAACAATAGAAAAAACACAATGATGAAATTGATAAATTATTAAAAGAGAATTAATTGGTAGACAAAAAAGATTAATGAAAACAATTGATGATAGGTTGATGAGAATATAGATGAACACAATTGGAAAATGATCAAAAACTGATGACAACTTAAGAGAGTCAATTGGAACCAATGGGATCTAATATGTTGGTTTGTTCTGGGGGTTGAAAAGGAGGTCCATTGCCGCTCCTCTTCCTGTGAATTTATACTATCTAGCTTGGACATTTTTGTTAGCTAGAGAAATTATATTTACATCCCATTGATTTCTCTTTGCAAATGATTTCTCGCCTCTTGCATTTGACTTTCCTTTTCCTTTGATCTAATGGCAATCTGATTATGGCCATATTACTTTGTTGTCTTTCTAGTTTGTTGTCTGTCTTCGTTTTGGTCTCCAAGGAAATATTACAAATTTTCCACCTCAATTGATGTTCTTTCCTTTCTTAATTGTTGACTTGCATCCTATAGAATTTTCCTTGGAGGGCAAGCCCCTCTTGAGTTGCCTTTGTCACAGATTTTTTTTCTTTCTTGGTTTGTGCAAAATTATGGTGTATACAATTGTCTTCTGCTTGTTTATGGTTTGAGCAAAACCATAAACTCGGATAAAATTAATTTTCTGCAATTCTCTTGGGATTAATTCGATTCCCCCTGGAAAAAATTGAAAGTCCTCTTGCAAGAATCTTTCCACAATACTTTGTTCTTCACTTGGAAATATACTCTGCAATTTGTTGTCCTCCTCCACTTTGGTCCTTTGTCGTCAACATCAATAACCCATTCTGCTCTCCATCGAATCGCCATTGTGTGTCCAAAAAAAGGAGCCATGTCGCTTCACCCCCAAGAGGAAGCCGCCACCATTAAGACGAACCCCGTCTGCCAATGCCAATAACCCTTTCTGTTTGTCACCATTCGTCACCTTATTGTTCACTGTAATAGAAGCCCGTTTTTTCCAAGAAAACATTGAATTGGCCACCTCCTCTGTGAGTACCTCAGCCTTCTCTGAATTCTTTCTTCATTTCAGTCAATTTTAATTGCTTGATGCTAGGATAGAAGCATCTGTTTGGCCTAATTGTGAGTTCAACACAGTGTTGAAGTAAATAATTTTACTAGGGATTGACATTGAATTACTTTGTTGTTAACTGGATACATTATTGTTGACTACTAAAAGCAAATAAGCAGACCAAAAATAAGGGGGAATGCTGCCAAATTTTTATTTTCTCCCTGCTGCCATGAAAATCATGCTCAGAGAACAAATCTTATGAAGAAATTCATAGGAAAAAAATTCTTGAACATTAGTCCTTGCATTGTTCTCATTTTCTATTCTCGGTTTTCCTTGTTTCCTTTTGATAATCTTAGTGGCCACAAGGCCTACTAAGAAAAATTCATTCTCCTAAATTGTGTTCTTACTTTTGTTTACAGACAAAAACTTTGGATGAACCATGAAACTCTAGTCCCCTTGGCTGGTATTGCTCTTTAATTTGCAGGTTTCTTATTACTCCAAAGGAAGGTTGTCCTCGTAGCACAACCATGGCAGCCAGGTTAGTTCAAACAAAAGTTAGATTTCTAGAATTACATCCGTACTGAAATTGCTTGCTTCTTGTTGGTCTTGTCGATGGACTGGATTCCCCCTTTAGGAAGTCATTGCTCTTCCTGTGTAATTATTGAAACTTTTCTTTTGGTCAACTAAAACACCAGTTGTGTTTTCATTTGTAGGTTCCTCCTTGGTTGGATTCACAATTTGTCGTAGAAGGAATGGAATTTCCACAGTTCACATTCAAGATTTGACAGATACCAAAAAGAAAGAGAAAGCACCCCTTACAGAAGCCTGAGAAAGGGTCTTTCAATTTAGTATACGAGAACTTTGATTTTTAGTCCTTTAGACCTTGTTCGCCTGCACACAAACTAGTGTTGGCTGGAAATTGTTACCCTATGACAAAGTATTTATTGAAATAAATAAGAAATGGCCTAAGGCCTATTTCTAACCATTTCCCTATTGTACTTTTTTTTTCTTTTTCTCTGGTGTGGTTTGGGAAATGGCAGAGGACACCAATTTCACAGGTTGAGCTGAGATTTTTCCTTCTATTGCGGCATGAGGCTTGCAATATTGTAGATTTCAACAGGTGGCAAAATTTCTTGTTGGCTCCAAGTCCTCTTCATCAAAATGCAGTGGCCATATCCATTCATCATTTCTTTTTGTATTTCCATTTTTCTATTTTTCTCTTTTGTTTTTTCCTTTTCCTAAGATTTTTTTTGTTTTTTCGGTTCATCATTTCTTTTTGTTTTACCTGAGTTGCTATCATTTTTTAAGATAAAGGGATAGCACCCTTTTACCTCCTACAGTGCATTAGCTTGGATCTATCACAAGTGGTGCTTGCAAAGGCCTTAAATTTGGCTAGCCTTCATGATGAGTAATATTACTCTCCTTCATGAGGTCATCACTTATGAAGGGGAAGGTGGAATTTATTCTTCCTAGGGGACCCATGTTTTTTAGTACTCCTGCAAAAACAAGACATAAAAACCTAAATAAGATAAATCTTAACCAATCAAATAGGAGCTGACCTTACCTTGTTCGGGGTTTCCTTAAAGAAAAACCTCTCCATTTTTTGTGGAGGTCCAAAATTAGACTCTTCTAGAGGACACTCCCTTATTAAGTGCTTATCTGTTGAGGACTACTTTTTTGGAGGATGTTCCTTTGGTGGTTGCCCCCCTATTGGGGGTGTTCCCCTAGTGGGTACTCACTGGTTTTGTAATATCCCGTCCATTCTGATTGAATTCTTGTAGATAATCGTTCAATTTTGATTTAGTTTTGGAGTGTTTCTGATAATGATTTGATGATTTGGTGTTTGATGTTGGGTTTTGGATGTATTTTTTGAGGATTAGGTGTTATAGAACCCCGATGGAGGTCCGATGCACATTTGGAAGCGTGAAATGTCGAGTCTGTGGAATGGAGTGTGTCAACGTTCATTAGCTCTGAGAACAACATGTGTTGTCAAGGAGTTCAACATTTGTTGGAGAGGAAAGCAAGACGTACGTTATCTAGGTTGAGATGATCAACATGCATTGGCGTTATTGAAGATGTAAGCAATGGCTTATATGAGCTCAACAATGCATGTTGTTGATCTACAGCGCATGTTGTTGAGGAGCATGACGTGTGTTACAAGAACCACAACGTATGTTGCCTTTGTAAAATGTTGAAACGCACTGCCAAAATTGGGTTAGGGTTTGGATGGTTTTGGTGGATTTTGGCCAAAATTGTTATTTGTTTGGTGGATTTGTTGATAGATTAATGTTCTTGAGGTTGAGATTGATCAATGTGAGTGTTTGGTTATCATATTTATCGCTCGAATCGAGAGTTCAGTATTTTTGAGAATAAATTTATGGTGTTTATGGTTTTGTAAATTTCTGGAAAATTTCAGCTAGATTTGTAATTTTTGAGAAACCTTCTTATAGATTTGTAATTTTTGAAATATTGGGTATAGAATTATAATTTTAGAAACTTGAAGTCTAGATTTATAATTTTTAAAAACTTGGTGGCATGTTTGTAATTTTGAGAAATTAGGTTAATTTTGTAAATTCTAAGACTTCGAAGACTTATTTGAGAATTTTGATTACTTGGAGAACTCGTTTGTAATTTCTGGAAATTTTGAGGACTATTTTGTAATTTTACGAGGTCCCGTAGACTAAAATATAATTTCACCAAAGTTGAGGACCAAATCATAATTTTACATATATTTCTATTTTTGAGCTGAGAATGTTAGATCTTCGACTGAAATAGGTTTTTGGGCGTCGTTGAGCATATGAGTCTGCATTTGCATTGCATGCATTTTTTGTGCCACCACAATACCAGCATCGTATCTTTGATATTGCTTTTGTAATTGTTCTAGCTTTATGTTCTGGTTAGCGAGGTTAGCCAGCCACCGACGGTGCGTGACCGGGCCGTTCAACTTGGATAGCCAGGTAAGTGGATGGCATCTTCAGATACATAGGATGTGTCTTCTAAACCTATATTATTTTTGATGTGTCTGAACCTTTGTACGTAAATCAGAATCACTAAAGGATCGGTAAATTGTAAATTTTAGATTATGTGAAAACCTTAGCTGAAAATCAGTTTGAAAATTTTTGTAAGCATGATTTCTGAAATAAATATTATGTTTTGATATTTGCTATAACCTTTGAAAAGGTACTTTGTTTGGGATTTTGAAATAGTTTGACTAAGTATTTTATTTGGATTTCTAAATATTTTTCTGAACAAATATTCTATTGGGGGATATTTGTATTTTCGGAATAAATGATTATTTTGTAAACCTTTTGGATTTTATAAGATTGCATAAGTTTTTAGTATAAATACTCTGACTTGGGACACCTATGCTACTGGGTAGACGTAGCCTTTAGTATACTAATGTGAAACTCAGTTACCAGGGTAGATGGTAACTGTGTGTTCGGAGTAACATACGTAAAATATATTCTAGTGGCAGAGTCCACGCATGATTTGATCTAGATTTAGTGGCGGAGTCCATGTATGCTTGACTTAGATTTGTGGCAGGAGTCCACGATCGACTTTGATTCTGATTTAGTCCTATGTCAGGCCTTTTGAGGAAGTTCTGGTTATTACCAGACTTGGTGGGCATGTATTGTTGGTCATTTTTCTATAGTATATTATTATACTGTTATTTGACGGGGTATATCCTGTTGGAGCATCTGTACTGCAATGCTCGCGGATGTACTTAGATCTGTTCTGTCTATCACAGCCTTGAGACCCTTAAGGTGGACATAATACTATTTTTTAACCCCTAAGGTTGTCAGCTCTCCTCAGTCAGGATTTGTGTGGACTATTGATGTTACTAGTTTATTTTGATCTGATCTAGTTATAGCAGCTTTAATATAATACTGGTGGATGATCAGTGATCATCAGCTCTGTTTTATTCTACATAAATTTTGTTATATGACTCTGTATATATACTTGCAGCATGCTTTATTCTGCCTTTTGATATTTGGTCATTTTGCATGACTGTGTGTTGTTTGTCACCTATGCGAACGTTTAAAAAAATGAATTTTTGAACTACTATTGATATGTATACGAGTGTATACTATTAGTATATGTCTATATACGTGCATGTGAGACACGTATAAGAAATTTTGGAGTGTCATTTATCACTGGATTCTTACCTCCTTTCTTTTGTTTTGTCCATGTTTATTATGCCTTGCAGGTAATTTTTTTGACTGCGATCTTTGGCAACCCAATACTCGGTGATATATTTTGAAGTGGTAGTCATGCCCTTTTGTTATTCTGTTAGTCACTCTACACCGAGAAACTTGTGGGTATATGATTTTGTATAATTATTTGGTATTTTTACATGTTTTATATTATTTGAAAAATAGATATTAATATTTTTCTGTTGTGAAAAATTTGTGTTTTAAGAAATTTGAATTTCTATCTAATTATCCTCATTAAATGGCTTTAACTATTTTCAAACTATTTTAAATTCGTTCGTAATATTTTTGAAATTTAAACTTTGTTCTTTGAAGTTTATACGGGATGAGTCGGATTCTCATAAACAATTCGTTTTATATGGAGTTTATGATTCGAAAACGGAATCGTGACATTGTGGACGCTGGAAAAGTTTTAAAAAAAGAATACGCAGGTTTGTTGTTGGCGTATGGAAAGTTAATTGTTGGCTCGAACAATTAGAAAGAAATCGTTGCTCCGTGCCGCATTAATTAGAAAAGCAAACTGAATGTACGGTGTAATTAACCCTATACGTTATACGTACATAATGATAACAATTGGTTACTATTCGACTTGACATGGTGCACTCAAATGATTAATTGGAGTCTTTGACTTTTGGGACGGTTGAAATTAATTAATAACCTATTTAAAGGTCAAATTTTAGAAGGAAAAAGGACACAGAAATTTAACATCATGCAATCTAATTCACTATTCTCTTAATGTTAATTTAGTTAAAATTTCATTGTGTTACTACAAACCAAAATAAGAAAATGTCATTGTGTTACTATTTCTGTACTAAAATATAGAAGATGGAAACCTCTTTTTAAGAGAATGTCATTGTTACACATGACCTTTAAGTATTTAACAATTATTATGTAAATCCCACTAGAAGCTTAAGACATTGTTGCATAATGATATTGCTAATGAGGTATTTCATGATATAGAGAGACAAAAATCAAATAAAAAGTAGAAATAAATAGAAACTATATCTTTCTCTTCCCTTTAGAGCAAAGAACTATTGTTCGATATAACATTCAACACTGGACAAAGATACCATCCCCCCCAAGAATCTAATATCTAAACCAAAAAAAAAAATCCCTAAAAGCATCAATTTCGACCACCACGAATCAAAATGCCATCAAAGTTTTCACCAACTAATTATTCTAAAAAACAAAAACAAAAGCCTTCACTACTTCAAGAAACATTCGTATCTTCAGCAAACTAGTTGATTACCATGAATGCAAAATCCCGGGTAGTTTCTTGCCACCATGAAGGCATGGCACTGGAGGCTCAGTAGAGAAAGATGTTCCCTGAGCATTGATGCAATTGGCTCGAGGCACGAGTCCAGGCACTGCCGACGTTATCTTAATTTGGCTCATCGTTATATTGCGGCAGCCTGTTTCTGCACAATCCAGCGTAATTGCTTCTTCATTTGTACATGTTCCATGAAAACTAACGAATGCCACGTCGCTCACTACTACTACTCCTTGTGCAGGCATATTCACTGAGGGTGGCTCGCTTGTGGGTGCCAATACTTCTGCTTCCCCTTCTTCACTCTTTTGACACAAAACAAAGATTTTACATCTGTGTGAGAACCATATTTTTGTTCTACATTAATTTTTTTTTTCAATAATAATACTAATTTCTGAATACATTTATAGAGTCAACCTAACTGAGATGAAGATATGATGTCTCTTATGTCCTAAGCCAATCAGATTAGTGCATAAGAGGTGGTTATTTTTTTTTTCAAAGAGAAAATTTATTTATTTACCTTATGGCAATTTCCTCCACAGTAATGTTGAGTAATAATAATTGGGTTTTTTACTGCATCAAGTGCGATTTGCTCAAATGAAATTTTTCTGGCATATCCAGGACTCCCCTGTAATAAAATGACGATGAGTGATTCCAAAATATTACTTAATATTCTTTCTTCTAATTAAAAAAAATAAAAATCATTTGTAAATGCTATAATGAAATTACTGGTATGGTCTTGATTCTAGCTCCATTTTGGGTACGAGTGAAGTTACAATTTCGCACATGTACTTCTTCCACAGTATCATCAAGTCCATCTCCTAAACTTCCCACACTGACAAAAAATTTTGCAAGCCATTTTGAAGTTAAATAGTTTTCATTAATCTTTATTACCGATGACTCGTAACTCATTAGTACTGGAGTTGTCTTGAGTGCTAAGAGTTCGAGAGATTGATTATAGTGGAAATAAATAAAATAATATATCGACAAAAATCATAGCGCTATACATAAGTTATAAAAAAAAAACTTGGTTTCATGTAAAATCAGAGAGAGAGAGAGCATGCCTTATGCCATGACCAGGTCCACATGCAACTCTGCTAATACTGATGAAGGAACAACCTCCGTTTATAGCAATGCAATCATCACCTATGTGGTTTTTTTATGAACAAAAATAAGTTAATTATCATATAAATAGAATAAATTTAAAAGAAAAAATAGAAGCATAAACTATATATTAATTACCTGTTCCAATTACAGAATCCACAATGGTAACATTGTTTGAATGAGCCAGATCAATTCCATCAGTGTTAAGACTGTCTCCAGGTGCAGTAATAGTAAGCTTGGAAATTGACACATTATTACAATTATTGATGAAAATATGGATTTGTGGACTGTCAAGGTGTGTAAGTCCACTTAATTGCAGATTATGACAGCCATTAAAATACATAGCCTGCAGCATGTACAACTTAAACAATATTACACAAATTTAAACAAACCATTATCAAAAAATTTAATTTCATCTAATAATATTTTTACCGTTGGTCGATGTTGACATCCACTACGTAACCCCTGGTAAGGAGAAAAATCTTTTAATTAAATTCGTGAATATTTATAAGAACTATAGAACAAATGTAAATATTTATAAGAACTACTCCCTCCGTGTTATTTTAATTGTCGTTTAAGGTTTCGACACACAAATTAAAGAAACATTTAAGTTGTCTTAATTTTATACACCCTTCGTTCCACAAAGATAGACCATCTTTCCTTTTTAATTTGTCTCAAATTATAGACTTATTTCATTTTTAATACTAATAGTTATGTCACATTGAACTAAATTACTCATACTTAAATACACAGTAAATTGTATCATTAACTACTCTTTAGATAGTAATAAGGATATTTTTTGAAAAACTCTACTAAAATTAATAACTTCAACTAACTTTTTTAATCTATGTGAAAAAATAAATTTGCCTATCAATATGGGACGAAGAGAGTACTAATTTAGCTCTTAACCTTTTTACTAATGGATCCAAAATTTAGATGATTTGATAATTAAAACAGTAAATAGAACTTTTGAAAAATGTTTGAGTTGATATTAAATGAGGGTATAATTAAATAAAGAATAATAATAATAAATGCATTCTTAAAAATATAAAATGACAATTATTTTTATTAAATAAAAATTCCCTGCAACGGCGCTTAAAATGGAACGAAAGGAGTATAAAACATACATTTTTCCACCAATCGGCCCCTTGACCATGAATTGTACCGGATCCACTTACAACCAGATTGTTTATGCGATCAAAGCAAAGCCAACAATTACGTTTACAGTCTCCCCATGACTTAATCGTGCTGGGTGCCACTATTTTTCCTGCAACCTGTTTCAAGTTCTGCATTTCAGTTTCATCAAATATTTACTGTTACCTAATCTTCATTAATTAGCAATCTTTACCTTCGATATTCAAACTTTTCTCCTTAATTAGAAATCGAAATCAATGTTAGTTGACAAGGAAACCAGTCAACTGTTGCTTTAGTCGACTAATCTAAAAATAGATGTATACCACGTCAGATTGCAAGCTATTATTTTCTTTAATTGCTTTATAAATCTGATTTAAACAGTGAAAATTGAATATAACAAATATATATATATATATATACAGATAGAAAACTAACATATGTTAAAACCTTGTCAACTCTTTTTCTAAATAATTAATTAATTATATCAAAATTATATATTTACAAACTTCTATTAGATTTCAAACTATATATACACTATAAATCAGTTTACGATTTCGGAATTATATTAGTCCATGAAAATGAAAAACATGACTTATTTTTCACACGTAAATGGGAGAGACGTACCTGAACTTGAACACTGTTGGATTTACAAGGACCCTGGAAAGTCAGAGACTTCACTAAAAATATACGGTTAGGAACTTCAAGTATTGGGGTGCCTCCATTAGTGCCACTACCTCCACACAAAGCTGTCCATGCTTTTATAAAAGCCTTCCGATAAAACATGCATACAAGTTAATTCTAATACTGGTGGTATTTAACCAATAGATTTATAACCTATTGATATCGGAGTCAATACCAATACCGAAATATTGCATATTCGATCCAAGTAAATAAAAATGATTTATAAAAGCAAAAAAAGCTATTACAAGATTTTACCTGAGAATCATCAGTTTTTCCATCTCCAATAGCACCGAAATTTGCGACGTTGAAGATATTTTGACCATATCCAATGTCAAAATTATACGTAGCAAAACAAAAAAACAAGAGAGTTGTGACTAGCTTCTGCATTTTAAGCATATATATAAATCAAAAAAATTTCAAATACTACGCTTTACTACGGCACAAAATATTTTTTCTTGGCAATATTGGTTTGTAAGTCTGAGCTATATATATATATATATAATAGAAGCATGCATGAAACAATAAAAACTTATACATGCTAGCAAATAATGGTCAAACAAGTAACTTCCTTTTGCATGTTACTGTATCATAATTATTAAAATATTCTTTTTGTTTGTGATAATTAATTTTCTACATGCATACTAATAATAGTCAAACAAGTAACTTCTTTTTTATGTTACTACACCATAATTATTCAAAACTTACTTCTATATGTTATAAACTTTACATGGATGCAAATAATGATCAAACAATAATTTCTTTTTGTATATTATAATATCATGATTATTGAAAACTTCTTTTGTAATGTTACTACATTATAATTATTGATAGTATTTATCTCGTTCTAGATAATTTCAGTTAGTTCTATAATTCATTGTTGAAAAATTTTAAAAATTTTTGAAAGGATTTAAGATTGTAAACTACGTGAAAACACACAAAATATACAATGCATGTTTTGTAATTTGATAAAATGTAGATAATTTAGTATTCATATGCATGTATTAATTATTTTAAGCATAACAAATTTTATAAAATCAAACGTCTACGGTGAGGCTAAAACGTATGAGTACACTAATAATTGATGTAGCGTAATTTTTTTATAAATTTTATTTTTATTATTTTAAACTGGGTATTACATATATTATTCTTAAAAAATTAACTCAAATATTTGAAAATGTACATTACTAAACCTTGAATTAGAATCTAACTCATCTTGTGAAAGAAAAAGATAAACTAAAATAGTTATTATAATTAATGAAAGTATTAAAATTTTCCAGTTTTTTATGTCATTACTTGTTCCAAATTTATACATATTTTTTCATATTATTTGAAACCAAGTATACCTATATTAATTTTGTGTATGTTTTTGATAAGTTATTAATTGTGTATGTTTTAATCCTCAGTAAAATTTTTACTTTTGGTCGGTCAAATATTGTTATGTGTTTTCAAATTTTCGTATGGTTGGATTGTCAGAAAATGAATAAACAAATTGACAAATCAACTAATTGATAAGTTTGATTTGATTATTTCCTTAATCTAGTTATGTTTTGTCACATTTTGTTTTCAAATGAATTTAATTGAATCGAATTAAACCAACAAAATTTTCATCAACAAATGTTTAACTTCAACATTTGAGCCTTATTACTATCCAAAAGATTGAAAATTGATTAAAAACAGATTGAAAATTAAAAAATTGAAAACAGGTTGAAAACCGAAATGCAAACTCATGAATAGAAGAGTCAAATGAATACCAAAATAACATCTATGGATGGATTACCATCAACACTAATTGGCTTTTAATTGATTTTCAATCGATTTTAAAGGATAAATATTTTAAGATAGTTTTGAATCGATTTTCAACGAAAAATATTTTAAGATTGTTTTGAATCGATTTTCAACGAAAAATATTTTAAGATAGTTTTCAGTCGGTTTTGATTCGTTTTCTAATATATACAATTTATTTTACTGTGAATACTACAATTTATCATTTCAATTTTTTTTTTGAAATGTAGATATCTTAACTAGTATGTTTGAACGTCTTTCCATTCAACTCATCCAAGTGTCCTCTTTCTTTTTTTTGCCGGCTCTTGCCAGGTCCTTTTTCTGTGATTTCACAGCCATGGAATGTACATAT
>CAODLS014157054.1:0-18180 GCA_948243855.1 Flueggea neowawraea | reverse complement strand
TTTTTCAACTTCTCATAAGTTGCTATCCTTTTGGAGTAGAATTTTAGCTCTTCATCCTCTTCTTCATCCGAGCTTGTTTCTCCTTCACTGCCTTCTTTTTGACAATGAATGGAAGCTTCAATGCCTTCCCATGCTTTGGTCTTCCATCCCTTGATTTGAGTACACCATCATAATTATGAGTCCAATTAAAGTACAAAACTCCAAAGAATTTAAGTCTTTGGACTCCATGATGGTGGTGACCGTTGCGTTCCATGCTTGAGGCAAGGCGGCATCTTTGATTATGAACATGTACGCTCATTTACACAAATGTTCAAAATTTGCCTCTTCTTGGTATATGGCAAACAAATTGTCAAACCCAAGGTAAAAACCCGTGTGAGTAGGTTACTTCTCCATCTAACATGCTCTTTTCACTAAGATTGTAAACGTTTTACTTAAAATATTTACATTCGTGTAGTGCTCCATATGTTAACAAAATTTCACATTTTACATGCCACACCAATATCAAGGAGTACATCTCCTTTGACAGGATTTTACAAGCTCATTCACACACCATATGGACGATTTTGAACTTTATAAGTTCATCTTCCCTTGTGAAACTATATCTTTTATCAAAAGTAATACTTATGTCAATTTGCTTATTTTCACTATGGATATTTTTGATCCTTAAGCAGTCGACCGTTGACAGCCACTATAGACCATCATTGATTCTTTTGAGGTAGTTAGTTTTAAATGGTACTCAAAACACTCTTTCCAACCTTCCTTTCACACAACATTTTGGTGAAGCTATGCATATAGCTATACTTGGTAGATCTCATTACTCATGCATTATTCTTCCTATCTCATAAAATGACACCACAACCAGGCAAGAATTCACACCCAAACGTAAACCTCTTATCCACATCACATGGCTAATTAGCAACTGAGTGTCTGCTTGATCGTAGATCTTTTCTTCAACAACTTAGTGCACCAACTTCTATGCATTTCAAGTATCTCATTCATTGATTCCCAATACCCTTCTCTTGGGTTTAATTGACATCTACGAGTTAACTTATAGAACAACAAAACTTAAGTTTTGTACACAACAAGTCATAGATTTGTACAACAAGCCACATCCATGTGTATAACAAGATATTCTTTTGACTACTAATATATGCAGATGTTTCTTAGAAATTTTCCTATTTTTATTGTCACGACTTGAGATCGAACCATGACTAGTGTATGAGGCAAACTAAACCACAGGCCTGACCCATCTCACACAAGTCTCGGATAATAATAAAATCTACCCATTTCATTCATTTAAAACATTTATTAAACAAAGCATATGAATTACAAAACACATTTCTATATATATGAAAATAGATATAGTACATCAAAATAATATCATAGTAACAAAAATGACTGTAAAATCATGGGTGAGTAAGTCCAAGTGACAAAATACAAAATATACCCAGTAACCCACTGGCATCCCAGTGTGAAGCTCTAACACAAAAATACATAGAGCAGAGAGCTAGATAAGGGACCAAAAGCAAACTAAAACAGACAGAATTGGAGATGTGGATTAATGCCACTAGATAGTAAATCACGTGTGTTTGGCTGGACACACAGTCGCCATTTATCTTGGTAACCAGGGCATTGACAAAGCATTGTTATACCAAAACCTACGTTATCTCATAGCTAGGTGTCTCATATGAAAATAATATATAAATTTATAAGTAGCAGACAGGCATGCAAAGTAGACGATTATCATCAAAATACACACACACACACACACACACACACACACATATATATGTATATACACACATATATATAATTATATACACACACACACACATAAATATATATCCAGTCAGTACTGGTAGATGGCTGGTCATCTCGGCAGGTACACGAAGCTGAAAACAGACATATCAAGTGAAATCAAAACATTGTACCATGGTAATACAAAAATGCACGATGTGCAGATGCAAACCCAAACCCTTGACGATGTTGGAAATCCTATTGCGACTAAATATCTAACACTCTTGTCGATAATGAACATTTTGTAAAATATCAATCTAGTCCTTCAATTTTTAACAAATTACAACTTAGTCCCTAAGACCTCGGCCTATTACAAGTCAATCTTCAACTCTTAAAAAATTACCAAACAATCCTCCTAATATTTTATAATCACATTTCAATCGTCAAACAAATCATAAATTTATATTCTAGCCCCTATGGTAGAAATTTATTAAAAAACAACCCAAAATTCGTACAACTCGATATCAATCATTCCAAATCAATCAAATCATCTCGAAACATGTTTAGTCACATGAATCAACACTTCAATTCATCAATTGAATAATAATTCATCAAAAATCCCAATTTCTCTACACTAAACCTTAACCTACACCAAATCCAATCCAATCTTCTTCTTCTAACTAAGACCTATTCATATTTATGTTCATTTCACCAATATTTATCAAAAACAACTCAAATCCATAATCAATTCATTAAAAAATTCAGACCTTAGCAAAGACCCAACGTCAAACACGACATAATAGCTCAACCAAACAAAACCCACATCATTTTTACTCTCATTCTAGCTTAATCCATTAAAATTCACCTCAAATCCAACATAATTCATCTAAAAAATTGAAACCTTAACTTATATATTCATCAAACATCATTGAAACCCAAGTAAGCAAACCTTAAGTGTTCTTGCAAAGAAATGGAAGAAAGAAAAGAGAAAAGATAGTGATTTTACCTTAATAACTTGATAGGAATTGATAGGAAGGCAAGGAGAGAAGGGGAGAGGTGATTTAAGTGAGTTTGGAAGTGTTTGAGAGTGAAAATAATGAAGGAGAGTCAGGTTTAGGGTTATAAATAAGCCAAAGTATCAAAACTCACCATTTTAGGTAAGAGAATGACAGATTTGCAAGACACAAGACACCGTGTAATGCTTTAGTGCCCTAAAATTTGAGAAAAAACATGCCCTGTCCAAGACATGACTGTGTTTCTGGCCATCTCTTGCATCACAGGGCTGTGTTATGCTTTACACGGTCATTTCTTGCCTTGACGCAGTGTCTATAGACTTGTAATGCAAATATGTCCAAGCTTTCATTGGTACATTCTTGTCAGAGAGGGACAATAACATACTTGAATAATCTTTGAAATTCCATCTCTAAGGATGACCCATATGCATTATCTTAAGGTTAGATCACAACCAATCCTTGATGTCATTCATGTATGCTAGATCAATTCTAGCTTTAAGTGTGTCACTTACACACAAAAGTAGAATGACAAGACTCACCTCTAGATTACTTGGTATTATTATAATGAATTTAAACATACCAATCCCTCGAAGACTTATCAAGGCCAAACAACTTTATGTTCGTTGCCTTGCATAACGAAACCTATGGGTTAAACTATGTAGGTTTCTTTGCCCAATTCTTTTTTGTGAAAAAAGTCTTCAGGTCTAGACTAGCCTTCATGGCCAAAGTCTATCCAATGGAGGTAAATCTTCCAACAAAATGAGAAAGTATATTCAAGATCTATCTCTCTTATCATACAAACTCATTCCCGATTACCGATACTCTAATTGACATTTCCCTTGATTTTGTATCCACATACTCCTAATAGGTCTTCGCCTTTTGGGTAGATTGACAAGTACTCAACTTTGATTCACTCTTACAAATGCCATTCACATTTTCATTGCTTTAGTCCATCATGATTTTATTAGGATGGGGGAACCTTTTACATTTCATCCTTAACTCGTAGGATTGCTATAAAGGTCACTATCAATTCATTCATTGGAAAATGTTGCCGTGATACTCTACCCTTTTTAACTACGCATTTTTTGAAACTTGGGAAAAACATGTCACATACACATTCATTATGACATTTGGAATGCTCCCATTGGTAACTCCTACTTGATTCAAGAACTCCTACTGGAATTTGAGTTCCCTATTCTCATAAGAATTAGGAACCATGATCCCACTAGATTAGCATTAGGAACATCCTCACTAGTCTGAAGTAGACAAGTTAAATGGTTATGGCCAAAGTATGTAAGTGGTCACGACATTAAGTCATGATCTTGGACAGAATGGCCAAAGCCTTCTTTCTTATAATTTTCTCTCATCTTCCTCCATAATTCTCCCACTTGAATAAAACGATCCTAAAAGGCATAGTTAGTTAAATCTCATAGAAAAAGTGATAAACTGTATTCACTTTATCCCAATGTAAGAATTTATTCACAAAGAATATGTCTTCATGTTCCCCGTTATTTTGCCATTACATGTTATCCTACAAAAAAATGTCACCTTAGACATAATGAGGTATCTTCATAAAGAATACAACCTACACGTCTTGGTCTTTATTGACCAAGGTTTCATGGACATAGGCAAAACATATCATGGTATTAAGTGGTTTATGTCAAACTTATGACAAATCCACAATCCATAAGATATGTATAAGTAGCAGTCTTTAAAGGGAATACGGTTGAGAACATGGTGGTGTTAGCCATCTTGCTGTTAGTGATATGCCTTAGCCCAATCATAGGAACATGTTATTTTGTAATGCAATAACTTGATAAAAGTATCCATGAATAGTTGATTCTATATTATGCCATCAAGTGCGTGACTTGATAGTGAAACCTTAAGATAAAACAATACTATTCTAAATAGTCTCTGGTTGTTCATTATCATGAGAATGATAGTGAGTCAAGACTAGTATGCATTCTGAGATATGATCATATTTTACTGGTCATGGATATGGGATGTCACTCAAGACATAGATACATGTTGGGAATATGATATTGAACTGACCCACTATGAGAAACACCACATGGAACATGTCATCAGTACTTCTCATTGCAGTAGTGATATTTGAGTACTTCGACCTAATTTCACCATGGATTCCTACATAAGGAGCTTTATGTTTTGACATTGTTCAACATGATGGAGAATTTTCTCAGGGATGCATTGGTTGAGTTTAGAGAATGGAAGCGACTTGAAATAAAAGAGAGAAAACAACACTAAGAATTTAGAATGGTTCAGCCAACCTTGCCTACGTCCATTATCTAAATCTCGCCACTTAGGATTTTCACTATAACAGAGATTGATCCCTGCTCAATTCAACAAAACCAATACAATGAGGTTGATTCCTAACTAAACACCTCTAAGGCGACCACAATGTTATTTTTCTTAGGTTCACAACAAATCTCTACAAGGTTATTTTCTATAAGCTTACAACAAAACTTTCCCACTCTCAAGGTGTATATAAATGTTTACAAAGATTGAAGCTTTATGCTAGAGTTGAATGTATGAGTTTTATACTTGAACTTTGATTTCTAGCTTGATTTGGTGTTTTTGTTGATAGAAATTGATGGGAGTTTTGGCATAATGAGTTGTGATGATGTTCCACCCATTCTCAGCCTTCTCTTGATGTATTTATAGCTATTCCAAGCCATATGACCATTGCCTTGAAGAAACTAACCATTGGAGTTCATTTAATGCAGTTATAGCTTTTCGGGCCATGCATAGAGTACGTTGCAATATTCATTACGTATGTTACATATTCTGATCTCCAATTTATGTATGTTGCAACACACAAGACATATGTTGATCATGTCAGCTTCCTAGATAACGTACGTTGCATTTGTCTCTACGTACATTGTCCACTTGACTAACATATGTTGTTATTGGTATGGAATCATCCAGTAATCTCTGTTTGCTTTCTGCACCACGTCTACCTGCGTTATGAATGTTTCTATGTACGTTGCTGCTCCATAACGTACGTTGTGACTTTGTAGACATATGTTGATCATGTAATTTCTAGATAATGTACTTTATCTGCTATGTAACATATGTTATTCACTTGTAGGGCTTTGTTTCACAACTCTGATTTTTCCAATATGTTTCACTCCAAGTCAAAAGTTTTGCTCATCATTAAAACCTTTTGTGCATCATCAAAACATAAAAGGAACTTAATATTGATCACCCTTTATCCAACATTCAGCACAATACCAATATAATATGGGTTTATGATCAGTGATTATCAACTCTGTTAGTTCTATAATTGATAGAGAGATGGAATTCTGTATGATCTGTGTAATATGGATAAGTATGTATGCATGTAACATGCTTTATCTGTCTTTCATTATATTAATCATTCTACCTGATTGTATGTTGTTTGCCATCTATATGAAATGTTTTCAAAAATATTTTTGAAACTATATAAGTATATGTGTATATACGAGTGCATATTGTTAGTATAAGTATATATGTACGTGGTATCTCCGAATGTTTTCAAAACGGTTTATGTGATGTCCTGGAGGAGATCTAAAGTGTTGTTTCTCACTGAGTTTACTCAACCCCTTCCCTTTAATATTTTTAGGTGATTTTGTTGGTAGCAACCATCCGACATTCTGCATCAGTGAGGCCATCGATTTAATGGTGAGAGCCATTTTGTTCAGGCCCCAGTTTGTTATTTGTATGAGTTGCTTCACATCGGGATACTCATGGGTGTTGGTTTTGTATGGTTTTGAATGGTTGCCTATGAATATTTTGATAACTGAATCTACTTATAAATATCTTTTCTGTATATTAATATTTTTATGTTTTATTGAAAGAAATTTTACTTTTGAAATCTATGTTTTAAAATAAATCTAATTTTTAATTATTATCATTTAATAATTATTTGTTTAAAAGAATTTTGGGTATAAGTTCTGTTCTCCAAGACTTTTGCGAGATGACCGGGCTTTCCTAGATGGTACACCTCGTACACCGGTCATAATTTGTATTCAGGTCATGACAACTACATCCATATATTAGTATCTTTTCGATATATGTTACTCTTTGCATCCCTAAATTCTATTCTCTCGAAGTCAAAATTATTGACCGTAGGAATTTAACTTGATGATAACAACGGATTCATGAATATGGAAAGACTTGAGATGAAAAAATAGGAGAGAAGTGTAGACTTGCAAAAGCCTAGAAATCTAAAAAGCTAGTAACCTTACGCATGTAATTTTTGCGTTAAGCACGTAGCTTGTTGTGTTGTGACACCCGCACTTTTGAATCTGTTTCGAATGGTTGGGAATCGATTCGACCTTGGGTTTCGAGATCATTTGGAGATAGGAGGTTGGCTATCCGCATTGGCAACAGATTTAAAGTGACTTAGGAATTGAAGAGATAAGTCAAGCGCATAAAAATGCATCCGAGGCATGACCGATGCGTGTCCTCAGGATGTAGACCCGCGAAGGCATTCAGAGGTGAGCTAACCATGTGGCAACCTTTTATTGGCTGCTATAACTCACCTAGCCCAACAGTTGACAGGGATCCACCCTGCCTCGACGCGAATTGTCCGTGCAAAAAACCCTGCAGAACGCATCTCTTTGCTCTCACACCCTATATAAACCCCTTATTGACCCTTCCTATCAACTTGGTACACTTCTACACTCACTTTTGCGCCCAAAAACAGAAACACGATTGCACAATAACAAGTTTTTGATACATATGGATCGAGGACCGATTCCTTCACCTTCTAATGACTTGCGAAGGCCATCAAATCTGCTTGGTTCCTTTTGTGAGTAAGAAATCACATTCCCAACATCTGAATTAGTTATATAAGATTAGGTTAGTGTTGGATTAAGAACTTTGATGTGTTTTTAGATCTTAGTGTGCTATTTGACCGAGAACTAGAGAGAAGAGTGGGGATTAGATGTTTTGGTAAGAAAGAATACACCTTTAACCTTTCGGAGGCAATTTGGACAAATTATATCATTAAAAATGATAAATTATTAATCAGTTTGGTGGGGTGGTTTAGGTTGTTAGAAACAAGCACCGTTTGAGTTGAGGTAAATGTAAGAGTTAAACAACCCTAATTGACAAATAAAAAGGAAAGAGTGTGTTAGATTATGATTAATACTGTCATGGGAGTCAGCTATGTGGGTGGTCTTTAAAGGGACAGAAAATTAATTGAGTAAAGTTTATATTATTAATGGCTAGATTTTGTTCGAAGATTACCCAAATCTTTTTATAGTATTATTTATGAAATTTGGTAGAAAATAAAAAATAAAGTGGATAATAAATATTTTTGTGGTTTTTTCACTGTAATAATTACTGGGTAGTGTACTTAACTGTGTTATTAAATTTTCTCAATTTTGTTAAATTATTAGTTCTTCTATTATAAATTTACAGGTGTAAAACTATATAATACTACAAAATATATACTAGAAACTTTACAGTTAGTAAAATAAAACTAAAAAAAGTTGGTAAGAAAACAAACAAAACAAAAAAAAAAGCATTAGATACGAGCGTAATGCTTCTAAAAGGGCACGTCTCATCTCGCACAAACTTCAAAGATCAGAACATATTATCCAACTAATCAGACTATCAAAATATTTCTTAAAACACTTATTATTCGAAAACATAGTAGAATATAAAACGACTTTATAAGAAATCAAATACATATAAATAAATATATCAAAATGTGATAAATGTACGAGATCAGTGTAAGCATATCCAAAAACCAAAATGGCAACCTAGTAACCCAACTGTATCCTAGTGCAAAACTCTAATAATATAAAAGAGGAGCCCGGACAAAGAAGACATCACTAACCAAAATACGCCTCACTGGTGTCAAGATGCAGAACGGTTGCTGAAGCCAAAATCTGAGAACATGTGATAAAGGAATCAAAGTAGATAGAGAAACAAAGGGGGTCAAGGCCCAATGACGAATAACGCTCTAGATCGTCTCATGCGTACCTCATAAAAACTGTTTTGAAAACAGTTCAAAAATACCACAAGTAGATATAAATAAGAGTATATGTATATACACGCTATATTTATATAATAACCTTTCAAAAATCATTTTGCAAATATTAGCAAGCAAAGCAACAACATGCACGTAGGCATATAAAACAAGTTCTCAGTTCCAGAGTCAGAACATATATCCAAATATATGGGACCAAAGCAAAGGTGTGCATCTGACACTAATAACAGGTAACGTGGACTTTGTCACATGTGTTGGATCAGAACACATGGCTACCAGCATCATTGGTAACTGAAATTTCTCAAATTATTGGTGTACTAAAGGTCACGTTATACCCCCGTAACAGAGGAGTCACATATCAGAAAACCAAAGAATACTAAATAATAGTATAAAAGCAACGCCAACATCAAAATTAGAGAAGTGATATACATAATACATATATATCAGTTTCAAAATAGAGTACTGATTATTAACATATAACTAGTTAGTCCATTTTCAATTATGTTTAGCACATCAAAAACAATAGTAATTTTGAGACGCAACCAATGTGTCTGAAGCTACTATTCACTCACCTGGATATCCAAGCATAATCACCAGTCAAGCCCGACTCTCCGGTGGTTGGTCTCACTGGCAAGAATAAGAAGCTAAACATTTACAGATAGGACAAATGTCAAAATGTGATATTGTGGCAATACCAAATGCATGATATGCAAATGCAAATGTGGACCCTCAAAGTTGCAAAAACTCATGTTCGAATGATAATCTATCACTCTGGACCCAAAATCCAAAATTTACGTAAAATTACAGTTTGATCTCCGATCAGTGTAAAATTACATTACAGTCCTCGAAACTTGATAAATTACAAAACAATCCTCAAAGCAATCTGAGATTACTAACTAGCCCTCCAAATAGTCAGAATCCATAAATAAGCCCCCGAACTATCAGAAATCGCAAATATGCAAAATTACAAAATTGGTCCCCAGAACCACGGCTTACTCAAGTAATCCAAAGTCTTACTCGATTAATACAGCACTACTTACTCGAGTAATCCATGTGCTTACTTGAGTAAAACCCCATCTGGCTTACTCGAGTAAGTCAAGTGCTTACTCGAGTAAGACACAACCTAGAAATTCAAAAAATCGACCAACTCTTAATTCAATCGATCAAAATAACTTTCAACAACCCACATTGGCTATAAACAACCTCCTGAACTCAAATATATGGTCAAATCCATCAAAACAACTCCAAATCAACGAGAAAACACTAAACACGTTGGAAAACCTAACCCAAACACAAACTACACTAAATCTTATGATTCCAAGCTTAGTCTAAGTATATCTAGACTCCCAAAACTATGATCTAACCTTCCCTAACCACAACTTCAACAGTAAAATAGTTAAGCCTAGCTCTCTAGCATTTTCATCCAAAAAATGAACATGTCAAAATTAAATGATGAAAATGATGAAATAGAAGTAAAGAAAGGTCGATCTTAGCTCACAAAATGGTTAGGAATGTTGGGGTAACAACGAAAATGGCTCCTGGACGGATTGAGAGTGTTCAGAGTGGAAAATGGTTGAAAGGGTCGGGTGGGGGTATATATATACCCTTGCCCAAAATGGCGTCGTCACTGCCATATCTGTATGGCTCACTCGGTGACTGCCCAACTCATTTGAGTAACACTCCCAGGTGACACTATTCATCAACTCCACACTTCAACGTTCGAGATCAAAATGGAATGGAAAGCTACAGAACTACTATCGAAATCTAGAAGGGTATTACAAAAAGGCTAACAATCTTTTTTTTCTTTTGAGGCCAGCAGAAAAGTATGATTTCATTAATGCATTAAATCCTGGTTACAAAGAAATTTTAGGGGCATCCATCAAGAGCAAAACAACAATGTTCTTTTTTTTTTTGCCAAAAACAACAATGTTCTAAGAAAAAATTTAACTACCCAATCAACAATATTGTCCGGCTCCCTCAAAACATAGATCGAATATCTCTAAATATAATCTATTTCCCACAGAACAAAGTTAGTATTTTTTTCATAGGTTAGGAAATCGTGGTGCACCAAGACATACTAATTAGGTTGGTATCCCAGTAGCACTACGCTCCTAAGCTCCAAAATATTATTAAAAAAAATAAAAAAGCTGCTGAAAAATAACAACGAAAGGAAGGCTACGAAAAACGTTAGCACTCCCTTGAACCGAAGTCATCACAAAACAATTGTGAACAAAAAATAGGGTAAGCCATAAAGGGTTTTGCAATACATAAAATAGTCAGTCTATTCAAAGAACAGATATTATAGATGCGCCTTTGGGTAATAGAGTTGTTAAGACCCCCACAATTGTGGTATACAAGCTTTAAAGGTAACGTGCCGACAGAGTCTTGCTTGATATGTAGCCTGCCCATCAAAGTTATTCTTGGATTTTTGGGAGAAAAACGTAATCAACTCATCGTCCACATCAGCAGTCCTTGATCGAGGAACCTCGTCCCCTCTATTATCCTCATCATTATCGACCTTTACCAAAGCTAGACAATCAGTGTCCGAGTTCTTTGCACTGCATACCGTAGACTGCGCATCATTGTTACCAGACTCAAGTAGTTCATGACTAAGTGTTTGCTCAACTATTTGCTTTTCAGAAGCAGCGGCCACATCCTCCCTAGACAAAACCCCATCCAACGCCAATGGTGATTCCACTTGAGGAGGCAAATCCAAAGCTATTTTGTCTCAAAAGAATTTTTGAGAGGGACAACAGTTGCCTTAGGAACCCAATCCTGTTTTTTCGCCTCTTGCCTAGGCTGAGCTACCTTCGTAGTTTGCTTAGTTTTGCTACTAGCCAAAGGTTTGGCCAAATGCTCTTGAAGGAATGCCTTATACTGTAACATGTAGAACAAATGTCTAGCAAGTTTTCATATATGACTTCAACAAAAAAATTCTTACCAAGCTTCTTAAGTAGAAGTGTCTAGTAAAATCACTTTTTTATTAGAAAAATAAATACTAAATTTGACAAATATCATCTAAGTTTCTAACTATGAAAATGCCATAAAAAATAAACACAATTTTAAAAATTCCATTTTTGCAACAAATCGCGATATTTTCACGACAATTTGATTTTTTTTTTTCAAAAAATGATTTCAAGCCAAAAAATGATCTGATTTTCCAGAAGGTCTACAATGGTCTACATAAGTGTTCACAAGGGAGTTCACAATTTTTTTATAACAAAATTGATTTAATAAATGTTTAGTGTAATATTTTTTTTTTAAATAAAGCTGATTTATTGATGTATATAGGTATTCGGTGTACACGATATTTATAAGAAATTAATTTATTTAATGGTTATCAATTTGGCATACAGAAGTGTCCAAATGTCTACAAAGTTGTACAAAAGTTTCCCAATGTCTACAAACATGTTCGCAACATCAATTTCAGATGTACAAAAGTGTACGCAATAATTGAGATAATTTTATAAAATTTTAGGGACCAAAACTAATAATTTTACAACAAATTGAAACACAGCAGCTAGGGTTTTCCACCCCTAACCATTGATCAGTTAGGGTTTCCAACGCGATTCTCTGTTGTCGTATTGCCTTGCGTTGCCTCTTCGCCGCCTTACTCTGTTTGGACGCCACCAAAATAAAAGTTGCATCTCGTCTTCGCAGTCGTCTCGTCTTTGCCTCTGCTAGAATGAAACCACATTCGACAAAAGATATTTGCTCGTCAAATAGAATGATTATCTATCTCGGCTAGGGTTTTGTTTGATTGTCGTTCTCATTTAAAGAGGAGAGCGTGGAGTAGAAAAGACGATAGTGGATGAATGTAGCGGAGGAGGAGGAATTTGGAGGTTGAGCATACTGGCGAAGCAAGAAAGAAGACGAGAGAAATGAGGGAGAAAGAGAAAGAAAGCGATGGAGGAGGATGATGAGGTAGCGATAAAGAAGAGTTACAAAGATGAGAGAGGAAGAGAGGAGAGAGAGATGAACAGATGAGACAAAAAAATTGAAGAGAGACACAGATCGATACAGAGAAAGAAAAGATGAGAGAGAAACTAAGAGACAATGGACGAAAATTTGACCAAAAATGATTTTATCTGATTGAATTTGACATTTTCGAGATTCAGTTTCGAAAATGTGGCATAAAAAAGTTTGAGCATATTTATATTTTAAAATTTTAAAAATATGTAGTCCTATTTGAAAATTCGGTATTTTATTTATGACAGCTCGCATAATTAACTCAAGTGGTAATTACACCATACACCTACAATACTTTACAATATTTATTCTGCACCAGCCCTTTTTGTATATTACATATTCACTTTTCGATATTTTTAAATTCACAAATACATATTTTCAAATTCACGGACTCTTGTATATATGTTATATATATGTTGTATATATATTGTTTGTATGTTGTATATATATTGTATATATGTTGTATACATGTTGTCTATATGTTCTTTATCTATTCTGTATATGTTGTTTATTTGTTGTATATATAATGTATATATGTGGTATACATGTTTATATTTAGTATATCTATTGTTTATATGTTGTTTATTTGTTGTATATATAATGTATATATGTTGTATACATGTTGTCTATACATTGTATATAGGTTGTTTATTTGTTGTATATATAATGTATATATGTTGTGGACATGTTGTTTATATATTGTATATAGTTTTTTTATTTATTGTACATATAATGTATAGATGTTGTATACATGTTGTTTATTTGTTGTACAACCATAACCCACTACTATTGTCCATCACCGCCGTCTTCCTCCTCCTCCTCCTCCACCCCATCTCCACCGTGGACGAAAGCAACCCCTTTAATTCCAACTCCAGCGATTACATACAAGTTGCAGCAAAAGTTTGCTTTTCTTCCCTCTCCTGCTACGCCTCCGACGTCCAGCAAAACCCCAAACGCCTCACTTGCGTCGGCGTCGACGTCAGCCTTTCCAAAGCCTGCCACCTTGCCCCGTACCTATCTAACATGTGTCAATGACGGCTCCGACACCTGCGCCTCCTCTGCCCTCCATGACTGCTTCTCCAACCTTAGCGGCGATGTTGATGAGATCCACGACTCTCTCAACCAGATGCGGAAGATATCCTCGGCTGCCTCCGCCGAGAGCTTTCGGTTCATGATGAGTAATGCTTACAAAAATTGCAAAAACAACAACTGGATGGGGATGGAGAAGATTTGTTGGTGGAATACTCTGTTTAGCGCCTTTTCTAGCTGGAGGTGCATATGTTTGTAATTTATAATTATTGTTAGACATATTTGAATTTTTGATATCTTGTCAGAATTTCTATATTTTGATACGTGATTCCGTATTTTTCTTTTGTGGTCTCGATAAATATGTATTTGACCCTTAACTCAATATAAAAAGGAGAATCACGCTTTTATAACAACCTAAAAAACTAATTTTCAAAAATGAAATTGCAAAAAATAATTTGCAAAAATGTCAGATTAGAGAAACTGATTCGTAAAAATGTCATCGATCTCTAGAGGTTTCCACTGGAGGTATTGGTCTCCAGGGATCTTCATTGGAGGTTTTCAATGGCTCTAGGAGGTCTCCACTGGAGGTCTTGGTATCTAAGGGCACTAGAGGTCTCCATAGGTCTCTAGAGATCTCCACTACAGGCTTTTAATGGTCTCCACTGGTGGTCTCCGAGGGTTTCCACTGGATGTCTCTATTGGAGGCCTTCATAGGATTTCCACTGGCATTAATGTGACATTTTTAAATTCTATAGTTTTGAAAATGACATTTTTACAAATTAAAATTTAAAGATTATATTATTATAATATAGAAATTATGGGGTATATTATTACAAATCAAATTTTTTAAGGGACACCTAGGATAATTAACTCTAAAACAGACCCATTAAAATGGGTTTCAACAAATAATTGGGCATACATTGTGGGCCATAGTCGAACCCAAATTCATCTACGAACCCTAATATGGAGCCTTTGGGAACCATCCCGACTCAATTTTGGCAAGAATATATGCGAGGAGTTTGAAATAAGAACTCAAATGTTACCTTTTATTTTAGAGTTAATTATATCAGGTACCTATTTGAAAATTTAGATTTATAATAATAGCACCTATAGTTTTAAAATTATAAGAATATAACTTTTCAGTTTTAATTTGTAAGAATACCATTATCAAAAGTTCAAAGTTTAAAAATGTCACATTTATAACGCAGTGGAGACCACTGGAGACCTCTAATAGAGACCTTTGGAGATCTTTGAAGACCTACAATGAAGCCTTCAGAACACCTCTGGAGAGCCTCCAATAAAAACCTCTAGAGACTGCTAGAGACTTCTATTGGAGACCCCTAGAGACCTCTGAAAACCTTCAATGAAACCTTCAGAAGACCTCTAAAGACTCGCAATGGAGATCCCTGGAGACATCCAATGAAACCTTCAAAAAACCAGTAGAGACCCTCAGTACAGACCCCTAGAAACTTTTTTCTAACATTTTTAAAATTTAGTGTGTTTCTAATTATAAAAATTTGTATTTTTAATTAGAATAAATGTGTGATTTTTCCAAACCACTTTCTAGAATCTCATCTTATAAGAAAAAGCAACTATAATGTCACTTTTTGACTTTTTGCGAAAAAAATTAGAAAAAATTGGCAGAAATTTTCTTCAATTTCTTGCGAAAAAATTTGGAAAAATCGCTTGAAAAGAATTGTCCGCATAGTGTGTACAACTAATGTACAACCATGTATAGAGTATGGACATAATGTGTACATATGTGGACAAGCCTAAATTAGAATTTATTTTTTTAAATAGAAAAAACTAATTTTTTCCACGAAATATCAATTTTTTTTAGATTTATTCTAAGGTTTACGTGAGAGAGAATTAGTGTATAGATCATGCATAAACGTGTACAAGTGTGTACACGATGTGTACAAATGTTTTCTTATTTTTTTTCGATCAATCTTTTTTAAAATTGTATAAAAGTATACATCCACGTACACTTGTGTGAAATTAATTTTGAAGGCGTACCATATCGCATATAGCAACAAGGCCTATAGCAACCATAAAATAGCCTCTCGCTTCAGTAGCACCCTCCACACCATCATAAGTGGCAAAACTCCATTACAGGAGACGAAGAAACCAAAAGAGAATAGTTTACTTATTACATAGATACATATTTCACAAAAAGGAAGGAAAAAGGAGACGATTATCCTTTCCTCTATATTATTGTCACTTGACAAGTTCACTGAAATATGCTAAATTATTATTTCTAAATTGAACCAAAGCATTGCAGTTTAGCCATTATGGATGAAAAATTGCAAATAAACAAGACAGATGGAATCAATTACAATTACATTTTGTGTAGGAAAAAACAATCACAGAGTTTTACTGTGTACAATCAGTTAGCTGCCATGAAGAGAAGTGCATAAACATTTATATATACTGTATAACTACAATGTAATAAATCAAGGAAGCACAGTTTGAAGCCTACAAATCGTTGCTCCCTTTTCTCGCATGCGCAGCCAACAACTTATACAGGATAATCCGAAACAACTTCAGAGGCCGAAGATCACAAATTGGAAGAACTCTATCAACTAAAATGCTAATAACTATTTCAACACAAGAATATAGAAAAACTCTTTTCTGGCCTTGATGATTTCTGTACACAACGATGAATGAGGCTAAAGAGTCCGCTAGAGCTGGCACATCTCTCTATTTCATTTCATCATACCGGTTCATTTCCTTTGAGAATGTTGTACTTGCAGAGAGGACATGTCGCATTCATCTTGAGCCATTTCACGATACAAGTAGAATGGAAATGATGGTTGCAAGGGAGAGCAATCAGCTCAACTCCATCCTCGTATGAGCTGAGGCATATACAACATTCCTATACAATAAAAGACAAAATGTCAAGAATCGGAAAAAGGCTAAACAATTTCATAACTTAAAATTATCTTTCCCCTCTTTCAGAAGAAAGAGGGAAAAGAATATCTAATGCACCCATATTTATTAAGCACAGACATTTATGCAACATAGTCTTAGATGTTAACAAAATAGGCTGCAGAATTATTTGGATGGAACAATACGCAAAGATGGCTTTCTAAGTTGCGCAAAGGAGCATAGATGTCAGAAATATGTTATGGCTTTTAAGTTTTGCCGTGTGTAGACTTCACAAGTAACTTACAGCATCCTCAGATAAAAGTGTTCGTTCGTTTGCCAAGTATCCGCTGGTCATTTCAATGGGAATCATTTTCCCAGCCCCAACACTAGGCTTTTCCCCATTGTCTGTTCCCTGAAATCTGTACTTTGGAAGGATACTGAGATCTGCTTCTGATGCCCCTTCCTTTTTAGTTGGATCCAAATTTAAAAGAAACCGGTCAGCAATACTTAATCACAAGAAATGCCAATGGTACGAAACCAAGACAAGGAAATTAATTTGTTCAAGATCATGTAGTCAAAATAAGTAATATCTAATATGGTTCTAGCTTCATACCTGCCCTGCAACTGCATAAAGAATCGCTATAATGCATGGCAAGCAGCAGCAGAGAGCAATCCCAATCAAACATGCCAAAACAACACAAAAGATCGCAAAGAACACATCAAATGCCAGAAAAACCACAGCCAACCTGCACAAATTCAGAATAAGAATTCGCATACTCCAACGAAATAATTGTTACTTCATACAATAGCTTTAGTAGCTAGTGCAAGGGAAGGGGAAGAATATATATTGAAATAGCTCAGAAATTTTCTTTCATTTCTTTAATCAATTTGAGCACAAAAAAAGATGAATTTTAGAAATATTTCAATCATGCATACAAGAGTTATGTTGACAAGAAACAGTAGCATGACAAAAGGTTCCTGAAAGTGAGCAATTTGACAGAAGATGTACCCAAAGTCCCCATTCCCAGTCCAGCTTCATTTGCATGATGGTGAAAACCCCCATCCCAAAGACGCAGAAGATAAAAAAAAAAAAAAGGAAAGGTAGCACACACACCAGTACAACCGCGGAGCATTACGCAAGAGTACATCACCACCAGAGACTACCCAGTAGAAGCCAACTATCCACCAGAGAAACGAAGCCATTGTATTCACCGATTCACAGCGTTTAGCAACACTGTATAAAAAAGAAAAAAGAATTCATTAAAAGCGCATCACCTAATAAATCAATGGCACTGGAATTTTTAAGCCACTGTATGATAAATGAGTGAATTAGAATTGTGAAGAAACAAAAATTTGATATATTAGAACAAAGTAATTCGAGTGGTGATATCAAGAAGAAATGACATGCAAGGAAGAAAATATTTTCTTTTTGAGCAGTATGTTTGATAAGCAGCCTAAAACAAAAAGCCCAAATATTTTCCCTGACAAGAATTCATGCTCTATATTTCAACCCTGAGATCTAGTTGAGCACTCATGTGTCAAAACATGGTCCTTAAATGTCAA